>CM041635.1:2381136-2441514 GCA_023333625.1 Bothriochloa decipiens
CAAAATAAATCCGTTAAATATAGCAAACAGAGAGAAAAAATTATCAGATTTTTACATGGAGTACCAATGAATGCATGAAGATGGGAGGAGAAATGTGGAAGGAGGAGGAGGGAAAATAACATAAAGTTTGCCGTGTGCCTACTGGAGGCACACGGCAAACCCATCTCTTTGCCGTGTGCATAGAGAAGGCACACGACAAACCCATCTATTTGCCGTGTGCACAGAGAAGGCACACGGCAAACACTAGTCTTTGCCGTGTGCCCAGTGCAGGCGCACGGCAAACATTTGTGTTTGCCGTGTGCCGCTGTAAAGCACACGGCAAATCAAAACTTTGCCGTGTGCCCGCCGTGACGCGCACGGCAAATCTTTCGTGAAGGTAACGCCCGTTTACGTTGATTAGTTTGCCGTGTGCTTTAACGGGGGCACACGGCAAAGTTTTGATTTGCCGTGTGCATGCGTTTGGGCACACGGCTAATTTACCTTTTGCCGTGTCTTCTGTTTTTGCCGTGTGTTTTTATTTTGGCGCACGGGAAAGGGCCTGTTCGCCGTGTGCCCGTAATATTGCACACGGCAAAGTTTCGGGCACACGGCAAACTATGAGTTTCCGGTAGTGTTGGCTGCTACACGCTCAAACACTAGTATTTGCCTAATATTTAGAATGGGCATCTGCATCACATTACTTGTCCTTCATCATTTGGAGATGAAGTCTCTACATATATGATCTTTTATTACTATTAGTATTGGTGTTGATTTTTTCTTCCTCTCCTCCAACGGATCACCAATATCATTTAAGCCCACTTTGGAATAAAGAAAAAGAAGAGAAATTCTAGAGGATTGAAATCAAATAGGAAAATTTACTATGTACCCCTTTTGGAACAACAAACACCTGCCGGCTAGCTGTGGCGGAGCGTGGCTAAACAGCAAAGCAAAGAGAGGGCCAAATTGTTCATTTCAGCCCCAAATCATGGTGACACATTGAAGATATATACACAGTTCAACTGCTATAAGTCCATAGGCCATTAAAATTCTATCAACCAAATGGGGGCAGAGGCCCAGTTTGGCCTCCACTACCCTCCGCCATGGCTGACATACCGGCTAGGTAGGTCACAACAATACATAAGAAAATCGATGCAATAGGATTGTTAAGCATAGCCGCATCTTGTCGACTGAGAGATTGGATGACAATGAATAGGGCATCCTGTGTGGACAGGTATAGCGATGGATCAGTGGGAAGAGGGGCTTGAGCCCCCTGCCATCGGTGAGCACCTAGAGACCGCTTCAAAGTTTCTGCCATCGGAGCACAAGTTGGAGATGCAAAACTGTACCGATGTCCCCTAAATGAGACAGTGGTCATGAACACGTCCGCCGGTGCATTGATTAGTGCGATATGTCATCGCATTGACGTGGAAGTCTAAGTCGACCAAGCCAAAAACGCCATGTAGCCTTGATTGCCAAGGGAGCCACCATGCGACAGGCTGAAGTGCACCTCGACGATGGTATTCTCCCTACATATATGCACGAATTAATTTTGTTATTGAGATTTTACCTCTGCTAAAGAAAGCAAGTAAGTGTTTTACAACTGGGGGATGCTAGTTAACGCTCACGACATTACTGCTCCTTCCTATGGACGACTTGTTTGGTAGAAATTGGAAAGAGAAACCCAAACTAAATTGAAATGATAAGCCGTAATCGTTGCAACGGCGCTAAAGAGAAACCATTAGAACGGAGAGGACAGGGCGACAGGGCGACATGGCGATGGACTGATGGGTCTGTGAGCTCCAATGACCAAACCTGGTCCTCACATGGTCATCCTAGGGACCCCACATGCCAGTCACATCAATACCACAGGGCCCCCTCCCCCTTCCATAAACCATGATGGAAACTGGTTTCAAATTAGTACCCTTGGGCATGCCGGATTGATTTGATGGTGGAGTGCATTTTCAAACCAGCTACGTGCACCCTCCCTGAGAAAAAAAAAAAGAAGAGAAACAAACGATCAGAAAGTACCCTTGGGCTCCTCTTTGGGCCGTTGCACCTTGCTTTCCTCGGCGCACGCACGTGTGGCCCATGTGGACTTGCTTGCTCGGCTTTACGGGTTTCAGGACGGAGGCAGAAAAATATTCAGAGATCTAGCAGGTTGGATCGCCATGTCTGTCCCACAGGCGGAGCTATGTTGGGCCAAACATGGCCCCGTCCCCCTTGCCTTTTGTAGCTTACTTGAGCCCGCGAGTGCGACACAGGCACATTAGTCCTCCTCTGTATCTGCTCTCTCCCTCTATCGCTCTACATACAAAACACAGCCATACAGTACGTGATACATAGTACGTTGGCAAACTGGCCCCTGTATTTCGTTTCTAGCTCCGCCAGTGGTCTGTCCTGATCTCTTTTTTTTTATATATAATTTAAAATTTTGTTCTTGTTGGGTTAGAGCAGACTATGACAGTGTTAGAGCTACTATTACATCTCGCTGACAATAGCTTACTATTTGTGTACTTCTTTTTTTTTTTTCAGCTGCGCCTGGTCAGGTTCAAGGTAATACTAATTCGATCAGGAGTGTTGTCGTGTTGGTTAAAGACAGGTGAGCAGTTTTGTCAGCCCAGACAGAGTCACAGGCTGTGTTTACGAATGTATTCGTACTAACAAATACTGTACTACTACACGGATCTGATGATAATACGAGATTCCCAAAACATAAAAAAGAAAAGCAAGATACTAAACACTAGATCTCAAGATGGCATCTCACGATGGAAACTCTGAGCACGCAGCGCCTGCGCAGATTCTAGAACGAGAAATAAATCCACGCAGGGGAGGGGATTCATATACAGAGACACAGAGCCACTGGTTCTCTAAGACATGTTATGATGTTAAAAAAAACAAAAGAAAAGAAAACAAAAAGGAGACATGTTATCAAGAGCCGTGAGGGGAGGATGACCGGACCGGACCGGACGCTTGGCTGGCCTGGCTGGCTGCTGACTTGGATGCTGGATCCAAAAAATGGCGCGGGCACCTGCGGCTGTCCTCCACATCTGATACATCTCACATCTCAGGGTAGTCTGTCCGGTACTCTGGTGTTGGTGGAGGTGGAGCCAGCCAGGCCCAGGCTAGACGACCAATCCGTCGATTTTGTTTATGGCTTGTCCTTTTAATATTTGCTTGGTCGAGATGCGCGTGTCCATCAGTGTAGAATGGAGGTTTACCATCAGCGGAATGGATTCCTGGATTCGCAGAGAACACAAGTGATGGAGGAGTGCGAGTGCAGTGCTTCCTAGGCTACGAGAGGTTCTGCTACGTACAGGCAAGTGCCCGTGCGCCCGTGGCCCCTGCCGCCTGCGACGCAAACAAGAGCTCTCTGTTCACGGAAGGCCCGTGCCCGTGCCCGTGCCCGTGCGTGCAGTGCCGGTGAATGTGAACCTGACGCGAAGCAAAAGCAAAGGCGGTGAGAGCGCACGAGAAGGGAAAGGAAGCAAAGGTGGCTGTATTTCTACGCCTGCTTTTGTTGCTTGGTCTCGTCTGGTTGGCCTTTGGCCATGGCCCCACCCCCCGTGACCTACTACTATACTAGCCTGCTACCACCAGGTATATAGGCGGTATCAATCGGGCGATCCATCATCGATCACGATGGGGGTCCCGGCTCGATCGGGTGCACCGTCACCAACCCCTGCAGCAACCCGGGAGGCCGGAGCCAGCTGCGTGCAGGTGGCCATTGACCAGGCGACCAGCGACCTGCGACCTGAGGCACCGCGTCCTACGTATACTAGCCATACTAATCATCTGCACAAGGGTTTGTTAAGTAGCTTTCGTTCTCACCATCGTACCAGTCGCGCGCGCTAGGGTTCGTTATTTTAAGCCTGGTCGTCGTCGGCACGTCCGTCCGATCGGGGCCCTAGCGGACGTTACCGCGCTCGCCGACGTGCACCATCATCCTCCTCCCTCTTCGACTTCGTTGCGGCGGCGCGCGCGTGCCCCCGTGGCTTCATTCGTTCGCTTCGGAGAGGCCGGGGCCTGCTGGCCACCGGCCGCCGGCGTCCACCGCGATCCAGCGACTCGCGATGGCCGTGCCGTACAGCTTAGGGCTCTGCGGTGTTGTACAGCTGCGCCGCACCAGATTTAGGATCTAGACAAGGCCGGCCTTGCTTTGCTCGGTCCTCCTCATCCTACCATGTCCTATTATTATCATCCTCTGATCCACAGCACCAGGCACCAGCTAACCAACATACTCACGTGACAAGCGTGTGGGGCCAGGGGTGGCGGGGCCCACGAGATTAGGCTTGCTTTCAAGCCACACACACCACCCTTTTTCTTGTTGCAAAGGCATTCCCCGCTAAAAAGGCCTTGTTAACCAGGCTTCCCCCATCCACATTTTTCCTTTTCGCTTTTTTTTTTATTTGCTTCCTAGTAGTGGTGGTGTGCCTTTTCAGTTTTCATCCAACTATCTATCCAACGGGCGTGTTGGTGGAACCGTTCTTTTCTGATTTCTTTTAAACGTGCGTGCTATATTATTAAGGGTGCGTTTGGTCTGCATCAAGGCTGCCACGCCGTGCCACAACCTTCAGTGCCGCAGCTACGGCGTGCATTTGGTTCACAGACTTGTTTGCGGCTGTCATGGCCTTGCCCTGGTCTTCCTAGTCTATTTTGGGTGCCAAAACCTGCCCCACGTGCGGCGGCTGATTTCAGCGCCGCGGCTGTGGTGCGGCCATGGGTTTGACGCATCATTTATTCACTCCTTGAAAGGCAGGCTTTGTCTTTCTTAGGCCTTGTTTAGATTTCTAAATTCACTCCTAAATTTCATTATGCAGAATTCCTATTCCCCATCACATTAAAATACCAGCAAATACATGAAGTACTAAATATAGATGAAATCAAAAACTAATTACACAGTTTTGTTGTACTTTACAAGACGAACATTTTAAGCCTAATTAATCAATATTTGGATAATTATTACCAAATAAAAACAAAAAACAACAGTGTTCAACAGTGCCAGCACAGTGAATCGGGCGGCACCGATTCGGTGAACTAAACGAGGCCTTATTCTTCTTCTTCTTCTTCTTTTTCTTGATGAGGCACCGACGGACAGGATGCACAGCGTTATACATAAAGGATCACGCCGGATTCCGCGTTCTGCACAGTACGCTGTTAAATCAGCACACTATAGTATTTTGTTTGTATTTGGTAAAAATTATCTAAATTTTGATTAATTAGGCATAAAACGTTCGTCTCGTAAAGTACAATAAAACTGTATAATTAATTTTTGATTTCATTTATATTTAATGCTTCATACATGTGCCGGCATTTTAATGTGACGTGGAATAGAAATTCTACATAGTGAATTCGGTGGCAAATTTAGGAAACTAAACAAGGCCAAAGACTGGGCAGTAACACAGTAATTTCCACAAGCTCAATCATTTCTCAACCAACGGCTGGCTGACACGTGACACGGGCCCAGCGACGTATACGTAACGCCGTGACGGAGCTATCTCGATTCTCAACGACCCGACCTTTTTACCGCGAGGGAGGCCCGAGGGGCAAATCCGTCAGGTCGGCTCGGCCCCGTGCCCGTGCGCGGGCGGCCACATCGCATCGCATCCCCCACCTCTTCCGGCTGATGAGCAGTCAAGCAGAGCCAGAGCGAGCTGCGAGCATAGCACAGCGGACCGCCGGGGCGCCGCGCTATTTATCCAGGGCCGTCCCTTACCTCGTCCCCGTGCCGTCGCTCCCCAGCTCCACCACGCCGCCGTTCCCTTCCCTCATCCTCTCCGATCACCTCGTGCTAGGGGCGGACCACTGCCTGCGGTGCCTGAAATCACCGCCGACAGCTTCTGCAGCGTCCGGCCTGTTGGATCCCCTCTGAGTTACCTCAAATTAGGTACGTTCATGCCGGACTGAGGAGCTTCTTTTTTCTCGTGGCGAATTTTTTTTTTCTAGCTAGCTAGCTGGCTGAAGATGAGCAAGACTATCCGAGTGATCGATAGATGCTTGCTTCGAAACACACTCTGCCTCCTCCATGTCGTTCGTTTCGTTTCTAACAATTTCTAGTCTCTTCTTCTCCTTTTGTGTTTGTTCTCGTGCGCAGCAGGATCTGAACTGAACAGGAACCGCCGGGCGAGCTGATGTACGGCTCGCCGGTATCAAAGGACCTGAACCTCCCGTCGCAGCCGCCGATGACGTCCTCCGGCCTGCTCCGCTACAGATCGGCGCCCAGCTCGGTGCTCGGCGACCTCTGCGACGACCTCCTTCCCCCGGCTCCCGGCGCCGTCACCGGGCCCCCGCGCGACGGCGACAACGTCTTCTCCAGGTTCCTGGCCGACACCCACCACATCCGGGACGACAAGCCGGCGCAGCCGCCGACTTCCCACTTCCCGAGTGCCGCCGACATGGCCTCCCAGCAGCATCAGCATCAGGCCTCCCAGCAGCATCAGCAAATGATGTTCCACTCCCAGTCCCAGCAGCCCCAGCAGTCCGGGGGGCTCTACAGCACCAGCTCGGGCATGGAACCTGCCGCCGGAACCGGCACCGGCATCGGCGTCAGTGCTCCGAGCAACCTGATTCGGCAGAGCAGCTCCCCGGCGGGGTTCCTGGATCATTTCGGCATGGACAACGGTGGGTTCCTTAATCCGGCCTCCATTTGGCACTGCCGCGGTTGCCATTCCCCGCTTGCTTCCAGCAATTATATTGACAGTTCGTTCTTGCTTGGGGAGTTTCTCTTGCCCCGAAACATTTCTATTTCCGGAAGTAATAGTAACTGACACGGAGGTTGGGCCACCACCCTCTTGCTGTCTCTCTTGCTCGATTCTTCTTCAACCAACCAGGGTACGGCGCGATGCTGAGGGCGAGCATGGGCATGGGCGGAGGTGGCGGTGGCGCGGCGACGGATAACCTCGCGGGCAGCGGCGGTAGCGGCAGGCTCAAGGGGCAGCTGAGCTTCTCGTCGCGGCAGGGGTCGCTGATGTCCCAGATCTCGGAGATGGACAGCGAGGACGTCGGAGGGAGCAGCCCCGAGGCCGGCGGCAGGGGCGGCTACATCCCGGGGTACCCGATGGGCTCCGCCGCCGGGTGGGACGACTCGTCGTCAGCGCTCATGTCCGACAGCCTGTCCGGCGGGATGAAACGCGCGCGGGACTCGTCGGAGCAGCAGAACGGTGGCGGCGGCGGAGGGCTGGCGCACCAGTTCAGCCTGCCCAAGACGTCGTCGGAGATGGCGGCCATCGAGAAGTTCCTCCAGTTCCAGGACGCCGTGCCCTGCAAGATCCGCGCCAAGCGTGGGTGCGCCACGCACCCGCGCAGCATCGCCGAGCGGGTGAGCCAGCCGCACCGCCGAATCCCGACCAACGTACAAATTTCTTAACCTTCTTGCGGTTGAGCAATCATCGGCTGATCTTTGACCGGCCATTCAGGTGAGGAGGACGAAGATCAGCGAGCGAATCAGGAAGCTGCAGGAGCTCGTGCCCAACATGGACAAGGTACGAGTTGCTACTGCCCCGGCCTATGCTCCGCACTGCACCCACCATCCCAATTTCTGCAGTACTCTAGGCGATAGAACAGTGTTCTTCTGTTGCAAATTCTCCCTGCCGCCATGGGAGTTGAGTTGCGAGGACCACTCCAGGCTGAACTGACCTACTTTGCTTCGCGTTCCCTGCAGCAAACTAACACCTCCGACATGCTGGACTTGGCCGTTGACTACATCAAGGATCTCCAGAAGCAGGTCAAGGTACGTGCTAGCGAGCCAAGAACTCAGTCCGGTTTCCACCTCCTCCAAAACTTCCAAATCCAAATGATGGGATCGATGAACACGGCGGCCGGCCTTGGTCAAGCTAGTTGCAAGGTCAGCCAGTGACTTCCAAATCACGGAGGCTGGTCGATCTCATCTTTGCCCGGTGGCTGACGTCGAGGGTCACCTACAATTACAACGATCTGTCGTTGACTTTTCACCTAGTAGTAGGAGTAGGATGTTATCTTATCCGAACAAAACACACGCCGGATCCAGTATGTAATCCGTAATCTGTTCTTGCGTTGTTGCAGGCGTTGAACGAGAGCCGCGCCAGCTGCACCTGCCCGGCGAGCGAGCACCAGCAGTTCTCCGGCTGAAGCACCGGCCGGCAGATCGATCTCCGGCGGGGCTGCGTACTTACTACGCAACACACACCACACTGTGCAGCAAAGGCCGCAAGACCTGGAGACACGAGAGATGAACAGGAACACCATCGTCTGGGACGACGGTTGTGTAACCGTAGCTTCTTCTCTGTCTCCGTTCGCCGCGCTTGCGTGGTCTGGTCGGGTAGTGTGGAGGCAGAGTGCCGGGGGTGGGTGGTGAAACAATTGTATAGTACCGCTTTTTTTTTTTTTTTTTTTTTGCTGTAACACTTTTGCTACATATTTGTACCATCCTGCATGCCCGTGTCCATCGTTACATTTGTTTACATAGGAAAACTTTACCACTAGTGTGTTTCTGTGTTTTTACCGGCGGCAGTGGCCGTAGGACGATTAGTCCAGCTAAGCTAGAGTTCCTTTAAGAGCATCTTCAACATGTTCTTAGGCTTTTGGTTAGTGTCCATAAATATAGTGTATTTGTGAAACATGAGGATATTTTTTTTAATAACAATAGTGTGTGATTGGATTATTAATGTTTCCTTCTTATTTTATATAAGAGAACTTAGATTGCTTCTTTTAATCGTGCGGAATAGGATTAAATTTAATTATATTAAAAAGTTAAGCGAGAGATACATACATCTAGTGTCATCTCTCTTATTTTGTATGAGAATATTAGATTATTAGTAGTGTGCCTTTTGCTTCTTCTCTCTCAACGGATTACCAATATCTTTAAGCGTTAGATCCCAAAATCATAGGGATTCGAGCCCCCGATTTTGACGAGAAATGAGCAAAGTGGATAGGGTTTGGGAGGCGCTACAGTGGATAGGGTTTTGGAGCGCAATAGTGGTTTTGTCTTGCTTGTCTCCGGCTGATCAAGGCAAGCTCAAAAGTCAGAGAGGTTTTTCACTTGGTCAACACAAGCCATGTGCAACACGAGTCAAAAGTCCCGGATTATGGCTCTCACTCTCACTGGGCCTTTTAAGCTAGCTCGATGCCGTCATCTCTCTCCACTCCTGCTGTACAACTGTGCAAGCACTATTGCGCTTTCAGACCGTGGAGGAGGAAGAGGAAATTTCCGTTTTCAGACGAGCGGCGGGGCGGGGGCCGTCGTCGTCATCAACGCATGGTGCAGACTGCATCTGCATATGGAGAGAAAGAGGCCGATGGTGCTCTGCTCTCTGTTGAAAGAAAAACGCACCATCATCAGCAGCCACAGTGCGCTTGAGCTTGCCGGCCGCAACTTTTCCTTTGCTCCTCCTGTGCTCTCTGATCCGCATCGCACCCCGGATCCAGGTCCAACGACGCCGTGGTGCGTGACCGGCAGGGCCACCGCCACCGCCGACGGGGCCAAAAGTCCAACAGTGTGATAGTGGGAGGCACCGATATGATGTGGCCATGTCATGCACTGAACTGATCGATGCGCAACAAAAACGAACGGCCGCACGTGACTGATGGCACGGAGGGTGAAAAACCTGAAATCTGAATCTGAATGAAAAAAGTGAAAAGCGCATGCAAGCATCCATGTCCGTGACTCCAGGCGAGCAGAGCGCCCCGGGCCGTAAGGCTGGCCCAGGCGCCATGGCCTTTTCACTTTCACTCAGCATGGAGCTTCGAGCACGTACCGGCCATGGTACCCTGTGCAGCCGCGGCCGGCAAAAGCGCGGCCGGCCCTAGCTAGCGCCCGGTCCCGGCGCCTGCCGACACCGGCGGCACAGATGCCCGCGACGTGCAAGTGCAGCGCACCTGGCCGGCCGTTTGCCCGCGTCGTGGCATCTGACTCCGAGACGAGCCTAAACCATTTGCGCCGCCTCGAACGGCACCGCGACAGCGACTCGGCAGGCACGAAGAAGACGCAGCGAGTGCGCTGGCCTGTGGGATATCGCGGCCCGTCCGAGCGAAGGAGCTGCTGCTGGGCTTCGTGAAAAACTCACCCGTATGGGCTACGAGACTCTGGGCCTAAGCGTTACGGGGACGCCGGCCTCCGCAGGCCGCGCAGTTTGAGGAGAACCTGTGGGCTGGCCCTTTTCGCGAGCTGGACTACATAAGTCATTGTTTCGGAACACCAGATTTTTTTTTTGTTTCTGTTTCTTAGTTTTCCTTCCTCTGAAATTTAGTGAAACTACAGCGTTTTAAATGGGCCTTACGCGTAGGTCAAATTGCACTCCCCGGAAAAAGATAGCGCTTTGCAACCTAACAGAACAAATTCTACTGCATCACACTAACAATCAGTCAAAAGAACACTAGAAGCACCTCCAATTAGCAACAAATACATAAGCTCCGGACCTTAGCTGCTGTACCTGCAGAGCACCCTGCATTTGAGCAACCTGTCCTGGACATAGAACCCAGGCATCACCATGAGTTTCACCTGCGACGACGATGGCTGGTTCTGTGACCCCTGCTTGTCGAACAGCACGTCCTCCATGTACGTCTGATCGAACGCCCTGTTCTCCTCGACCCGCAGGATCGTCAGCGGCGGGCTGAAGGAGAACGCCAGCAGGTGGAGCAGCCAGATGCACTTGGACGCCACAAAGAAGCACTGCAGCAGCTGCTCGGCCCACGGCCACGACCAGTTCAGGGTGGACACAATGCAGCTCATCTTCTGGTCGCAGAAGCGGCTGAAGTCCTCACAGTGGTACTTGGTGCCCTTCCTCAGCACCTCGTTCCAGCTGAGGTTGCGCAGCGCGACAAATGAGGCAAAGTTCTCCTGCCGGTCCTGCTTAGGGTCGAGGCACTTGGGCGACCCGTTCTTTTGGAACGTGCAGTTCTCGAAGTCTTGGTACATTGCTTGGTTCATCAGAGCTTCGAGGTGATACAACACTAGTTTCGGGTGCTTGTCACTGAGCGTGATTTGATATGGTTGTAGGAGTACATTTAGCTTGTCTGATAGTCCGTTGTCAGCGTCTTCAGCTTGCTGTATCAATACCTTGCAGAACTGTTTTATGGAAAGACGGGCCTCAGATACTATCTGCGAAAACCCTTCCACCATAACCTCATGACTGACGGGCAAGAAATTGTCTCTGCTCCCAGTAACTGACCTAGTCGATCTCTTTGAGTGAGATTGCATGTTCTTTGTGCTCGTCGCTTGCTTTAGAGCCTTCTTCAATTCCGAACAGTATGCTTCCAGGCTCACTAGCTTGGTAGTCAGTTCTCCTAGTGATAGTTTCATCTCTGATACTTCTTGCAGGGCAGCGTCCCTGTGCTCATTGGCCTCAACAACCTCTTTCTTCAGGGAATCCAGTGAGAAGACACCAAAGTCCTTCAGAAGCTGTGACATGTTCTCACATTCAATGGTGTTCGGTGACATGTCTGATTTTGGTTTCCTCTTTGACTTTGGTAAGAGCCAGGAGAGAATATGTGGCCCTTTGTGCCTTGTCCGGGAGAAGGCAGCAGGGTGGTAGTTTGACAGCGGCGCGGTGCTATTGAGGTTCTTCAAGGACTTGACATCAGCTTCAGTGTCCCGACTTATAGTTGCAGGCTTGCAGGTATTACATGTTGTGACGGCCTTAAATTCAGTTAAGTCTGTCAACCTGCTGGCTGACCTAATCAAACTGTCAGCAGAGAGGGCGGGTTGAAGGAGTGACAGATGGTTTCTGCATGCCTTTCTGTTCCGGAGGTGCTCATTTGATGAAGAGAAATGGAGCTCGCTGTTTGACGAAGAGAAGGTGTTGCGATTGTCCAAATCCGAGAACGACACCTCATCTTCTAGGCCATCATGGTCCAAACCGATGCCACTCCAGTTCTCGGACATACTCCTGTTATCTTGGCGAATGTAGTTCATTTCACCCAAGGGCTCTTCATCATAAGTCTGGGAATTCATCAAAGCAAGAAGAGATGTTTATATTACATTACGAACTGGAAGTTAAAGTACAGCAGCATGAAGCAAAACATGCACGATCCATGGGAAAATGTTGTACCAGAAGGCAATACATTTAACACAACCATTTAATGTTTCATCATTTCAGTGGAAACGTGATAACACCATTACTACTGATCAACTGATTCTTCATGTTTGCAGTGTCTTGTGAGTACTCTACTTGTATGCTGGCATCCCCAACCAGTTCTGGGCCCTTGTGGCCATACTCTGATGCAGTACGCTTTCTTAAAAGCAGGGTTTCTACCTATTTTTAAAAGTAAAAACCAATTGATTATGCACATCGGTTTGGAGTACAGGAGGCCCTGATATTTATATTTTCATGTAATGATGTTCCACTATGTAGCAAAACAACCTTTACAGACAATCTGACAGCGTAAACAAAGTTCAGTCTAATGCTGAGGAAATGGCTCATTATTTTCCGGCAAAGCGAATGAGTACGATGATCCTAGATGTTGACAGAAAGCAATTTAGGTAGCAAAATCATTCCTCGGCAAGGGATTATACCAGGTTGATCGACCAGGTTGATCGACCTACAGCTTTGCCTCAATAAAATGAAACGCAATCTAGTATACCACTTATACTGTTCTAGGTTTCTTGCTTGACTCCAACCAAACTACGCCTATTGAACTGGAATCTACGCCTAGAAGTCCAAGCTAACCTCTGAAAAGAACAATGCGGCAACAAGAACAACAATCGACTCAAGCACTGACTTCGCATAAAACAGACACAAAATTTGCGGAAAAAATAATCAGGGAAAGGCAGAGCTACGCGAATCCAGCAGCAAAGCAGGCACCTTTCACACGCACAAACACTTGCTCCTGGTACCAAGAAATAAACTGCAAGAAGTTTCAGAGGCTCTCAAGTCCGCTTACCGGGGCAAACACGGGGTAGTCCTCGGCGACGGCGGCAGGCAGGCGGCCCGGCCTGGTGAGCGCCGGCGACGCGGCCGGCGGGAGGCGGATGACGGCGGGGCTCCGGCTGGCGCTGGCGTAGGTCCCGGAATTGGAGGCGCCGCCGCCAACGCCGGCGCCGCCCTGGAGGAGCGCGGCGTGGAGCGCGCGCAGCTCGGCGGCCTTGGCGACGGCGGCCTGGATGTCCTGGCGGGAGGTCGGGAGCGCCGGCAGGAGGTAGGCGGCGGCGGTGGAAGAGGAGGCGGTGGCGGCGGCGTCCGCGGCCATGGCGCGGGTCAAAAGCCGCGCCTTTGGCTGGCTGGTGGCTTGGGCTGCGCTGCAGTTGCTACTGCGGCTGGCCGGAGGCGTGGAGTGGAGGCCGGGGCCGGTGGGCTCTCGTCATTGGGGGGCTGGAAATTAATGTAGTGGAGGAGACTGTGGATGGCGTGCCGCAGGCTCAGAGGGGAAGAAAGGAATAATGGCTTGTTCCTCCTGGTTGGTTGCCTGTTTTGTTTTAATCCCTTTGTTTTATCACTTGCAGTTGCAGAGATTGCAGGAAATCTCGTGCTCGCTCACCGGCTGAAGGTTGTGAGGGTTGTTTTATCCGTGTGATTCAGGCTACTAACGATAATGAAGGGACCAGCAGCAGATTTGAGCTTTCGAAGATGTGTAGCCTTGTAGGAAGGAGTACGGTATTGATGGAAGAGTGCATCTTAAGGCATGGCCATCAAAACCCCTTCCATTATTATGCCAATGGCAAGATGTATTTCTTTTTTTTTTTTTTTATGTTGAGAGGCAGATGCATGTCTATTCACAGTTTGTGCTCTTATTCCTGACCGTGTGCTAGGCCTAGAGAATGGGATTACATTTGAGGTCCAAGAGATAAGGCATGGAGAAGGAGAAGCTATTCTATCTAACAGAACAACTACCAACGATGTGGATCAAACACTTCATTTTGTTGGAGGAATCGATTTTACTCAAATGACTCACCATTTAATCATTTAGCGAGCAAATTATAGAGAAACTCTTGAAGATACTCTAAAGGGGTCAGAAAATGTTACATTAGATTTGTGTTACCGTGGAATAGAAAGTAAAAGCGACAACAAAGAAGCAGACCGTAAATTTAGACCTAGGTACCAGGTAGTTTAGTGGCTTTAGATAAGCTACAGACGAAATTAACATAACCCCTAAATATATCACTTCTACTCCCTCCATTCCAAATTATAAGATGTTTGGCTTTTTTGACACCAAGTTTGATCATTTGTTTTATTCAAATTTTTTTTTACAATATCACTTCTTTTGACGTGGCTTCCTGTATTAATAAAAGTTTTTTTTTAAAAATAACTTAAATTTGACTATTTTGATACGAAGATTTTGAATAATACAAGCGGTCAAACTTGAGGTTGACAAAATCGAAGGTCTTAAAATTTAAGATGGATTAAGTAGTAGTTATCTTCTCAAAAAAATAATAGTTATCGTAAATTAAACTTTTTTTTTTATGTTTGACTAAACTTATAAACTTATAGAGAAGACCGTGAATATGTATGATATAAAAGGGGTATTTGGTATCACGTCACACGTGCCAGACTAAACTGCATGCGCCACAGATGAAAGGTTGCTGCTTGGTTTATCTTTCTAGTCGAGAAATACCAATGCACCCTCACCCGTCACCACTGAAAGAAGGTGTTGGTTCGTTGATATGGAGGACGCCCCACGTCCGCCGTCCGGTGTGCTTCGTCTGCAGTTGCGACTGTCGTTTGTCATCGACCACCGCCGCGACCATTCGTCCCTTCACTCGGTAAAAGGAGGACAGAGGACGGACGGATCACACGTCCATCATGTCAGCGGCCCCTTCGTTCTCTGCTCTCCGGCACCATCAGTGACGCAGACAAGTGGGACGTTTGTTCGATCGATCGCCTCGGGGGCACTGTTTGGTCACAAGGCAATGTACGTATGCAGATGGCCAGATATGGAGTCCTTTTCAGGTGGAAATGTACCAAGAAACGGGCATGTACCTTGGATGTCTTGTTCTCGCCTACTGTATGTACTTCGCGGCGTAAACCAGCGCAACCAATAGTACGTCTCGTACATGCATGTTACATCGGGCACACACGGCACGGTGTTGGTAACGGCCTAACGTTGTGTGCTGTGGTGTGGAAGCTCTCGTGGTACTCACTATGTTATCAATTATAATTATATTATATTATATTATACTACCCCCGACGTGGCAGGCAGGGGATGTCTGCCTGCGTGATGATGGGTGATCACGTGTTAGTTAGTTTATAATGGTAATGGAATAGTCAGTCCATCTAAACTAATAGTGCTTACTATAATTTAAACGCCATCCGATCCAATGATACCGCCCACTAACGATAGCAGTGTAGTGTAGCAGCAAGCCATAGCCAACTAGTACCGTATAACCTGTCAGCAGGTAGCAGCAGCACGACGCTTTCATTCCCTTGGTTATATGCTTACTGTACTACTTAAAAAATGAGAGCAACTTTGCTTTCATTCCCTTTGGCATTGATGAAGCGAGAAAGGTAGCATCGGCATGGCGCGCGCTTGGACTGACGCGGCAGCACCCCGACCATGCACCGCGACAGCGATACCTTTTTCTCTGGGCTGGAGCTGAGAACGGAAAAGCGCCCCCCTGGACGGCGACCCACCAGCGGCGACCAGGACGGGCCTGACTGACCCCACTGGCAGTGGCAGTAGCCTACCGCCACGGAGGAGGAGCCAAGGGAGGCGGAGGGCACCGGTAGTATACACGTACTAGTAGTACGGAGTTGAGAACTTGAGATTGAGATGCCAAAGCCAAAACCAGGCAGCCGAGCAAGCCGCTGCTGGAGCCGACGCCGCAGGCTGGCCGTGGGCCGTGGCCGGTCCCCCCGTCCCTCGCCTTCCTTCCTGCTTCGCGTGCTCCCTCGCTGTCTCGCTGTCTCGTGCTTCGGATAGCTGGGCTGGGCACTCGGCTACGCTGGGCCGCTCTTGATTGTATCCTATATCACCACGCTCACGCGTTTCAGAAATGAAGAGAAGTATATATTTGCCCTCACAAAATTATATATATATATATATATATTTTTTCAAAACTCAGTACGTCCATACCTCACGCGCAAAGTTTAGCTAATCACACATGTATGTTTAAGCGTGACTACAGTGGTGAGTCGTGGCATAACTTTTAGAATGATGACTAAAAAGGCTGATTTTAAAAAAGTTTAGCTAACCACTCTTTATAAAAGCTTGATTTTTTAGGTTATTCAGATAAAACAATTCGGTTTCCTCTGCCCTCTGTTATGCCACGCCGCCGCCGCCTCGGTGCTTGCTGAGCACGGAGTGTTCGTGCATTCGTGCGCGAACTGCGAAGGCGGCACTCGGCGATCGAGTTTGGTGAACCGGATCGCGGTCATGTCTTCATCGAGTTCTCGGAATCGCCGGCGGCGGAAGGTTACCACCGCCACCGATTCATCCCCGTGGGCGTCTCTGCACGAGGATCTGGTTAGCCAAGTCGGATGGCGCGTCCTCGCCGGCGACGACTTCCGGGACTACATCCGGTTCCGAGCCGTGTGCTGCCACTGGCGATCCAGCAGTCCCTGCCCGCGCGGCCGCGGCATCTACCCGCGCCGGTGGATGATGC
This sequence comes from Bothriochloa decipiens, assembly GCA_023333625.1. NCBI lineage: Eukaryota > Viridiplantae > Streptophyta > Magnoliopsida > Poales > Poaceae > Bothriochloa > Bothriochloa decipiens. The sequence goes on from CM041635.1 coordinate 2,397,623, forward strand.
TGCCGGAGAGCCGCGGCCTCCACCCGGGCCACGGCAAGCTCCGCGGCTACGTCCGCTTCTTCAACCTCTCGACCGGCGCCTTCGTCCGCGTCAGGCTGCCCGTTTTCAAGGACCACTGCGTCCTCTACTCCGTCGACGGCATCCTCCTGCTGCAGAGGGACAGTGACACCGCCGTCCGCCTCCTCCACCCCTTCACCGGCGATGTCTCTTGCCGTACGTGCGCTGCCGCTCGGAGGGGTCTCGGTGGTACTTGCTTAGAAATATCTGTGGTGCCAGCATCAGCGTGGGTGCAGATGGACTCGTCAGAGTAATGATGCGGGCATTTGACGTGTGGAATATATGTTTTGCAACCTCAGGTGATCAGCAATGGAGAGTTACAACAGCCTGGGAACGCAGCAACATGTCTTCGACATTGCCATTGCCATTCCAAGGAAAGCTTTATGTGTTGCTGCGGTCTCATTCAGTGAGAGGTGAGCATGACGTCATACAGATCGACCCACCCCTGCAGGAAGCTATGGACATTGGCTCTTCATTGGAGCCATCGCCAAAGTTGATTGCAAAATTTAAATGGCCAACAAGTGATGAAAGCTCTGAACTGTATTACTACCGTCTGGTAGAATGCAACTCAGAGATTCTGGTGATTGGCACAAAATGGGATGCAGGTTGCTATTCAGTTTACAGGCTAGCTGATCTTATGCTGGGAAGGATTGTCCATGTGACATCCATAGATGGCAATGCACTCTTCATTGGGTAATAGGTCACTCTGTGTCAGCTCTAAGGTGTTCCCTACCATTGTTCCTGACACCATTGTCATGCCAGAGACCAAAATTTATCTTAGTCAATACCACCTCGGTAATGGAACATTATCACAAGCAACAGATGGAGTAATTGCACAAGAAAAAGGTATTGCAGGTCCTTACAGCATCATGTGCCATATCATAACCTGTTGCTATCCTCCATACTGGTAGGTGCCCATTTTTCAATCTTTGTTCTAGTAAACTGCCATTGTTCCTTTCACTTGAACATTTATTTTATTTATGTTGCTATGCAAGCTCACTCTCTCCCTCCCCCTTTTCCTCTCTGCTGTAGGAACAAAGGGAAGATTTTATGTAATGAGATGCCCAAATGGAGGGTGAAGAAAAAGTTTCGTTAATTAGGGGTAAGTCTCACCTATAACGCAATGATTCTGTTGTATTTTATATGCATGTTTAGCTTTTACTGCTGGGGTTGCCATATTTCACTAAATAAAAGCATGTCATTTTTGCTGAAAGACACCAAAAAAACTTATCTTTGCTGCTGAACACAATCAACATGTTTAATGTTCTCAGCGGATTTTTTTAACATTTACTTGAGGACAATAAATCCTGCGTAGTAGCAGATTTACAAAATGTTGTATTAGTGTCTTGTAGCAAAGATCTTCCTTCGGGTTCTTTTCAGCAAGAGTGACATATTTTGAGTGTCGTATGGCAAAATTCTCCTCTACAAAGGGTCACCACAGTTAATTAATTCCTTGGGGTTTTTAAAAAGTATTAAAGCGACACAGACCACAGTTTCAATCAGCAGAGCTGTAGATTTTCCTTTACATTTACATCATGTGGCAATATATACTCATATACAACATACCTTTCTATACCGAGGTTGGTAAACTATTAAAATAGGTCTGCATTTACTAATGGTGATTGCCTACTTTGTCAAAAATACTGATCTTTTTATTAAAACTGGTTACAAGTATTACTACTGTTGTTATTGTTATGCACAAGAAAAAAATATTTAGGTAAATTTATTAACAAGTTATAAGTTTTGGCTACAAAACGAACATACCCAATGAGCAAGGAAGGATGTTCAGTTCAGCTTTGTATTTGCATTTCACCGCATCTATGGACTTTTATTTGTCACAATAGTAGTAACTAATGTGCCACTAGTGCAACGTAGGTTTTGTGGCATCAATGCCATTAGTGTTACTTTCTGGCTAGGGAAGAAAAAATCAAGTGAGGGAAATAAGATTGTTACTTGTTCACCACTGCATTAATTTGCACTGAAACAAACAAATGGACTATTAGTAGTTAGCGGTGAAAATGGTCTTCACAGCTGGTAGTAGAGAGCTACCAAAGGACACACGAGAATACAACACAATCTGATCAGCCACTCATCCACCTAAGCACGGAGACTGATGAGCATCTATGTCAAACAGCATCTTAGATACCTTGCCAAGCACTGCAACCACAATTAGATCCAGTTGAAATTTAGTCACAGTTGTCAACTTTTTTTTTTTTTGGAGATGGTCACAGTCGTCACTTATGATTGTGATGTCTCTATTTTAGTCATAAATGACTTTATTTACCTTGCAATATTTTTCATCGTGCTGAACTTATAATAGCAAATAGAAAACAAGGTATTTGCAGTTGGTATGTTTATTAGAAAATCCAGATTTGTCCAAAGAAGCCAGGCTAATGGTCATGCTGGTTTCACATCTAGACCACACCTTTGTGTCTTCTGCATATTTATTTTCTCGAATAGGAGAGTTATGTATGATTATATTATAATACTAACTATGAAGCTACATATATTCGCAGATTTTGTATCTCTTTGTGTTTTCTACTATTATATTTGATCAGATCGGTTCAGTTTACAGTCGCTGAATTACGCCTACTTTTCTACTTGTATGATCTTAGGCATAAATGGCTCCCGTACCATGATGGATTGGTGGCGACGCGTGCTTTTCCTTGCCTTAAAGCTTTTATGGATCCTGTTATTATCGTCTGTTTTTCTCCTTCCCCTAAAACGTAACTTTTATATATCTTGTTATTATCGTTGTGTCTCTGACAGTATGTCGGTCGTATATTTCATATCTAGTCATGTAACTTCATTTCCAAACATCTTATTTAACTATTGCAGTTGCCTTGGTAGTTTCCGTGGAGCTAATTTAACTGTTTAATTTTTAGGAGAAAAAGCCCTAAAATCTCTGGAAGGTCCCTGGGCCTGCCCGTGCGCCGTGGCCGGTCCCACCCGTCCATCGCCCCTTCCTTCCTGCTTCGCGTGCCCCCTCGCACTCGCTCGCACGCGGGACGCTCCCGCTCGCCGGACTCTGATCTCTGTCGCTCGGAGGCCGCCAGCCCGCCATTTGCAGCGGCGGTGGGCTGGCTGCCCTTGATAACTGGGATGCAACATGTTGCGCCGCTCAGGAGAACTGGGCTGGGCCCTTAAATTTATCCTCATGACGCGTTTCAAAGAAAGACCAAAGCAGTTGCCTTGCATGAGCAGCTTTTGGGTATAACCGACACCGTCGGTCAAGAGGCGGAGGCTGCACCATCTGTCAACCTCGCCATGAACAATGTGCATCACTGGAGTCTGGAGAGACCGCTATAAAATATGATTACAAAACCGCAAGTACATTGTAATAAAAACAAATAATGCGACATCTCAAATTTCTCAAAAATCGTCGTCTCTCTCTGTAACGTCCTCACTCACCATCCACTGTCCTCCTGCCGCCTGCGACGCCCAACGCCATCCACTGTGCATAAAGATTTGAGCGGGCTCTGTGCAGAGCAAGATGAGATTTTGGTGTAGTAGAGACTAGTACGACAGGAGCATCCATGTTGAAGCATACGGATAGGGACGGTCAAGCGTAAGGACGATCCGCTGATAGTATCACCGGACGAGACGACGGTCAAGCGTACGTACGTACATTCACGGCTGGGAATGTGATGTGACGAGCGTGACTTGTCGCGTCTGGCGGTCGTTCTCAACGGGACTAGTGCGCGCAGGTCGGCAGGCCACGGTCCACTTCTCCACGCGACCACGCCAACGCTCATGGATACGCTCATGGCAGCAATGCATATGCACTAGAACATCAGGCGCTGCGCCCTACAATATTTGAGAAAAAAATAATATATTACCGGTAGACATAGTTAAAATACTAAGAACAAGTATATTCAATAATACCATGGTACAGGAGCAAATAATCATACAATACGAAGCACAAGTACATTTGGTGTCCTTCAGGCGCCCTACCATGATTTGAAGACATAATAATTTTAGCTGTAGGATGTATGAATAATATACATAATATCAAATGACTAACAGACAATCGTGCTTTGTAGTATGTCCATACATACCTTGCAACCACAATCAATAAGATGGAACCATATAAATATAATGCATAATACAAAAGGGTTGTCGAATAAACATATGTGATTTTACAATCTTCTCTCTCAAGTTTCATTCTGTTAGGAATATGCTCTACAGATAATCATAGAGATGATGATATTTCGGTTGTATCTATGACATGCATTAAGTGTTCAATAAATATCCACTATAGACAACTTATGTTGATTGGCAATTATGTGAATTATTTGTGGAACTTAACTACTTAAATGGTTATTCTAAAGTTGTCCCTGGTCCACGTTCTTGTGAGAACACACAAGAATATTAGACCAGCACATGTATTAGTTGATGGTTATATTTCACAAGTCATGGACATGGAGATATCAAACTAATAATATGGGCACATGTAAGACATGTAGGCTGGACTGACCCGATAAGAGATTGTCTCTATTCACGTCATGTACGTTATGTCCTTAGACCTGAGATTGTGGTATGTACTCAAGATGTGAAACGGCTGCTTAGGGATTATCAAACGCTACTCCGTAACTGGGTAGTTATAAAGGTGGTCTTCGGGTGGTCGGGAAGCATACTATGAGACATGGACGGTGAAGATGGAATTTGTCCCTCTCTGTATGAGGGAGATATCACTGGATCACTCAAGTGATTGGATCAACAAATACATGGCCGTGCTTAGGTTAGGTGTTAACTCACGAGTTGAACCATATATCAGTGGCAAAGGAAATAACTGATACGTGGTCGTAGTGGTTTGTCTGATATGATCTTCGTGTATGCATAGGTGTTGTCACGTCTTGCTAGAGGCCGCTGTCAACTATTGGTCGAGTAGGAGTACTCGGTCCATGTCTATGTGTGCATGAACCCATAGGGTCGCACGCTTAAGGGTTGGAAGCCTAGTTCGGGTTGGACCCGGATTAGACAAGGCTTAGGGTTCCTGATGGGCCTCCAGGTCGGGATTGCAGAGGGACGCCTATATAAGCAAGGGGTAGGGGCGAGGCAAACGTGATCCGATCTAATCTATTCAGCCGCCGTCGCCCACCCCACGCTCACGTATTTGCTCCTCACGGACCTAGCAGTCCGATTGCGCATTGCTTCTTTCCGCACGTGTGTGATACCTCGGAGGTGCTACATCTGTAGCACAGGGACGGACCTGGTCGGTCAAGGTGGTCGGCAACCGGTCGGCGCTCAGTTGGACTGGTCGGCGACTAGCTCGACTGGTCGGGAACGTGGTCGGTAACGTGCTTGGGAGATCCGCAAGCGAAGGGTGTACTTGACGGACAACCATGCAACTGCATGGCACTACTGCGACGTGTTCGACTATATCGAGTCTTCCGCTGCACCTGCGCGTCTAGTGGTAATCCTGTGACCTACCTATATCTAGCAGTAGATCCTGATTTATGAGGTAAAAAAGTTTTGTTTTCTGGCTAACGCAGCACCCTCATAACCCTACACATTCACAATCATTCAGCAGAATCTTGTTACTTTCTTCTGCACTTGTCATTTCTGTCCTTTTAGCCATGCAAGAATTCATCGTTTCCACAACCTAAAATTTGATTTATATGCTTTAACTACAAAATGATAATCAGGATAAATCACTAAAACACTGAGCAAATGGATTGGATGCATATACACATTTAATTTGCACCTCAAACATTTCCCAGTACAGTACAAAAACAATCTACTGCGAATAAGAATTTGCATATAGTGATCTTTCAATACACTGCTAACAGCCCTAAAATAATTTATAAATACTGAGCAAGAATCTTAGTTTTAGTAGCACACGGCATTTCAGAACTTTTAAGGAATTTCAGTGAGCATGTGCCAATGAACAAATGGATTACTCAAAGTCTAAGACATGTCAGGCAGAGCATGTGCTATTGTACAAGTAGATTACTCAGAAATGTGAAGCAGTATATTACTGACAGATTAGTATATAAGCATCAGAATAAGAAGAAAGTCAATATACCTCGTGATGACAGTTAAGCAATTAATATTGTCCAAAAAACTAATAGCTACACGAATTTTGGTTAAATCTTTTACTCCGAGAACTTTGAACTTACTCCCACTACACGTCGTCGATGAGCATCCAGTTGTCGTCGTTGTCTTATAGACCATGCCATGCTCTTAGTCGCCATACCCATCCATTAGCCCTGCACAAAGCAAAACAAAAGGCATAATTTTTCTTCAGTTTCCATTCTCCCCATGGAATATTCACGTGTTGTTATCTGCAAGGATATCAACAATCACTGAATGCCTGAATCCTCATCAAGTTACTAATGCATGAAGAATTTTCCTAGACCAATCACATTCCTATATATGTCAAAGTCACACCCACACTAACCACTTCGCAGTCACATTTTTGAAAATGCACTACACCTTAGGAAAAATATTCTTGCTAGTAGGCTGAACAAACTATATATGACATTAAAATAGGACAGAACTTTCATAGCTCCGTGCTTCAGCCATCTCCAAAGTACACTTAATCTAATAAGAGTAGTGTTATGAATGAACAAAAACAATCTAGAAATATGAAGAATCTAGGAAATAGTAGTAGTGTTAGAAACGAATAAAATGACATGATTTAATCTTTCATAGGCAAGCACAATGGGAAAGGCAAGAAAGGAACCAAATTAAACACATGGCTGAAATCCGACATCCACCTCCAGTTTAGTACCATAGAACAAACTCACACAGGATTTGGGGGCATCATTTTGTAAACAGGAGAAAATATAACCGTTGTGAAACATCGGAAGCAAGGAGAATGAGCAGATTGTTGTAAGGACAGGATAAATCAAAAATTAAAAGAATATGGGGAATAACAGAGGCCTCAGAAATGAACCAAATGACATCACTTGATCTTTCATAGGTGGGCACAGCAGCATGTAGCGAGAAATAGCATCATCTTTACCAATTCATGTTGCCGGCACATATACAAAATAATGGTTAGAAAAGTACCGGGTATAGTGCCAGCACATATCATGGAACATGTGGCTATGGTTAATTCAGCGATGTGGATAGGGTGAGAGAATTTGGAGCGACGTGGCGAGAGGCTCTTGTTCGACAGTGGCATAGAATGGTAGGGGTTAATGAACATGCCGTAAGCGTTTGAAGATCATCAGTCCATATTTGCATATGGGAGTTCATTTTCACCATCAGCTATACCAAAAAAATACATTTGTGTCGCTTCCACCAAGCACACACACTACAGGAAAAAATATTGTGCACGAACGAATGAACATGTGCATCCAATAGTAGTTTGTATCTGTGTCCCAAAGCAATATATCTTTGCCATCTTAGTAACGCGAACCAGAGAAAGCAATGGAAAAACAAAAAAAAGAGGCACTTGGCCAAACTAAAATGAAACTCAGAGGCTAGAGACAGAGGCCTCTGTCTCCTTGATAGGTAGCAGAAGTAGGGCCAACTCCTCCATAGGAGAGGCAGCCTAGGCTGCAACTGCAACCATGCCCAACGAACCGTGCAAAGGGAGAGATGCAGGAGAGGGGGCCTGGTGGAGGAGCCATGGGACAAGGGAGGAGAAAATGTTGACCTTCCACCAGATCCGGCCGCCGAGAAGACCTACTGCTGCCGACGGAGAGGAGAAGGCTGCGTGCAGGCGGAGGATGCGCACTTGCAGAGGCACGCGAGCAGCCCGGGGCGCTCGCCCACACCGCCCCTGCGGCATGTGCGAAGAGGAAAAGGGAGCGGGGTAGGGGAAGAAGATGACCACGTACCGCCATGACCGCCGAACGTCGCGGCCGCGGCCGCCACCGGTGAGGAAAGAGGCAACTAGGGTTTCATCGAGCGGCCGCGAACCGCCGGGAGGCTGCAGCATACTGCGGTCACCGGCGAGGCCGACCTCGGGCGGCGGCCACCGGCGAGGTCAACCCTAACGCCGCGGCCGCCCAGCCATGGTGCGAGCCCGTCCATGTCTCAGTGCCAGGTCGAGATGGAGGGAGTGAGGGGAGGAGGGTGGAGGCCGCCGGCGCGGAGCCGCCGCCGAAGCCGCACCAGCGCCGGCAGTCCGCGAGCGTGGTGCCGGCGCCCGCCCGCGTGCCGTGGGGCCCCCGGCCCGCGCCGCAGCGCCTCGCCGCTCGCCCGCGCGCGCCCCCGCCCCGCGTCGCATCTGGGGTAGGCGGAGGAGACAATGAGAAATGTCGGGGTGGGGAGGAGAGGGGAGGGGATTTTTTTTCTTTTTTTGGAAGGGAAGGGATCAATTTATATGATGCTTTCAGGGGGCGATTTGCAAAACAGCGAGGCGACCAAATTTTCTCTTCTTTCGGTTGAAATAAAATTTATATAAGGGTTCAAGACATAAAATGTTCAAACGTGATCACTGTTTACGAAGTGCATATTGAACTGATACTTGATTCTCATATAACTTGAGGGTCTTTTTGCAAAAGCAACAAAAAAATGTGTCACTGCGTCGAAGAGCCACCGATGCTCCAATTGCTCTCGTGCGAGCAAACGGGAGTGACTTTTAAAGAACCCGGATGCAAGGTTTGGGCGCCTGATCCGGTCCATACGACTCGCTCCGCAAGGACCATCACCATACACAGCTGGCGCCTTTCTAGTACTACCACTAGCTACGAGTAGTCATCAGATGACCACTGCCAAATTGATATAGCCCGACTCTTTCTACGAGCGGCAAAACCAAGCGACTTTTTTCTTGATTTTCTAAAGATCCGTCAATTGCTCAGATGTTCATCTTCTATTTACAGGGGTGGGTGGTAGCGTCAAACTCACTAGTAACATCTCCCCAACATCGATCAATCTTCCTTTCATTTTCATTGGCTTGTTCGCCTGGGATTTCTGTGCCCAATAAGCTCATGCTCTTTGTTCGCTCGAACTTATCAGCTATAGTATAATATTTTTCTATCACAACAAAACAACAATAGTGGGTTTACCAGCCAAAAAAAAAAACAATCAGACAAACAGAATAAGATCCATAGCTACATTTAGGAGTCTGGCGTTGTCGTTGAATCACAGGGTTCATAGTTTTCCCAGCATACATACCAGCCGGACCACTGGACTTTCTAAACCACTTCATGCCTAGCCTAGACGCTGATTTTATTACTGATTATTTGTATGCATGAGATTTATTTTTTAATATGGACTCTAAGGTTTCTTATCCGTTTTTTTAAACATTTGTAGTTGGCTTAACTGAAATGAATGAGCTATCATCATCGACTGGTCGCAGAACTGGAGAAGGAGATGGCATAGGAAGAAGAGGAAGGGCGCGGACACCCTCTTCGCACTGGTGGCACGGGAGCTTTTGAAACAGAGAAACACAAAATTCTTCAGTAACGAAGCGGCCACCACTGCACAACTACTCGCCAAGATGAAACAGATCGCCGACCTTTGAATAGAGGCGGGGGTGCGCCACCTAGGAGAATTAGTTCGCGAGTAATCGCCATGTGTAAAACTGTAAGGAAGACGGAGCTTATTGTAAATCATTGACCTCCCGAAACGCGCCGTGCGCGATGTACAAACTCTTTTTCCTAAATACAAAGATGCGTAAGCATTTTACGTATTCGAAAAAAAAGAAATGAACGAGCTAGTGCCAGTTCAGTGCTTGTAGACACCTTTTAGACCAGGTTAATAACAATGTGGTGCCAAACTACCAAGTAGCTCTTAACTGAGAGATGAACCAGACAGTAATAGAAATTTCCATTCCAGTAGATAGATGATGAACCACATATGCATTCTATGCCACCGGCAATACGGAGTACGAGCCAAATAAATAAAGGTTGAAGAAAACTCTGCATAGAGAAACACGCAGAACAATCCTGCACGGTCACAAAACAACTTTTACTGGTTCATGATGTCGCTATTGTCCGTCTCCCTGAAGCTTTGGCCGTTCCAGCAGCAGCGGTTGCACGTTGGCATCCTCGCACCGGTGCACGAACGCCGCCATGTACCTCCACGCATTGGGGGCCAACTGGCTCGGCGCCAGGCGGTAGCGCTGGAGGAGCTCCACGTAGAAGCTGTGCAGCGGGAAGCGAAGACCCGCCTCCAGCGCGTCGGAGTAGATGCAGAGTAGGGCATTGGTCGGCGACGGCGTGTCGCACGGCGCGCACTTGTCGGCGCACACCGGCTTCGGCGACATGGGCACCCCTTACTGGGGATGTGCGCCATGGCAAAATCCAAAATTGACTTGCTAAAATCTAAAAATGAAAACCCGGCGGTGTGGGAGAAAAGAGCGCGCGTGGAAGTAGTACGCGAGACGGAATGTCAAGCCGATCGTGAGCTTGTATATATGCCAATTCATTCTAGGATTTTGCCAAATTAATAAAAATACAAAGTTCATTTGCAAAATTATTGGATAGAAGTTTTATAGACTTTTTTTTATAAAAATAAAAATACTAAGCTTATTTACAAGACTATTGGAGTTGCTCTTATTGGGCCATTCTCGTAGCGTTGATCCGCTCTCCAGATTTTGTTTTGCAGCCAAGGAAAGAATTTGCAGCATGTCGGTGCCTAGATTTTCCTGATCATCTTTGGTTACAGCGAGGAGCAATGTCCACTGAATTGGTATTTATAAGCAGAGTGAGCGGAGTATTCCACAGAGGCTTCGAAGGTCCATATGTCTTTGTCTTCTCTAGTCTCATACTCTTATTTTTTCTCAACACGACTTCACGTGTCTTTTTATTAAGAAGAAGAAGCCGAGACCAGCGAATACAGCACAACCCGACCACAAAGAGAGTGGCCACGACACGACACAACAACGATACTACTACGAAAGCAAGAATACAAAGGATCCCACACTGATCCACACAACACAACGCAACACCGCAAGGTGGGTTGGAACACCACAATGGCCAAACTAGGGAACCGCTAACCCCGCAGGACGCCAGGGGCATCAAACACTCGGTAGCGACTGCTCGAGGTGGAGCCTAGTGCAACATTGGTGGCCGGAAGTGGACCACGACAACGGCGTAGGCATAGATGTGTCAATCATCCGAGCCAGAGGAGCTAGAGCGATGGCGGAGCGGAGCTCACGCAAAAGAAGCGGGGGCGAAACTGACATGTAAGTTCTGGGGTGGACTGAGGATGGCGACGCGGGGTTCGAGGGGGTGTTCAATGGAGCCTTCAGGAAGGAGGTGACGCCCGCGGACGCCATCTACATTGACATATGACCCACCGGAACTTTCATTCCCGAACCCGCACCGCCAGCGACGACGGCCAGAAGACGACGCCTTCAGCAAGGTGATGACGCGGACGATACTGTCATCGGTCCCAGGGTGCAGGGCCTGGGAGTGGGGTTTTCACCCAAGTGTCGTCGCCCGCAGAGATGGCGCCGTCCGTCAACCCTCCGCCCAGGTAGGGAGGACGAGCGTCGCCGCCCATGTTGCCGCCGCCTGCTGCAGCGTTGCCGACAAAGTGGCGCGGACCGGCCCAGGGCCCTCCATCAACCCACCACCGCCGGTGGGGAGGACGGGCATGGCCGCCTGCTCGCAACCGCAGGCGGCGCGAGCCGAATTTGCTGCTGCCCTCAGCAGCACCACCAGCATAGGGCCTCGGGCCAAAACTGGGCTCGTCCGTCGACCCACCACCGCCAGTGGGGAGGACGGGCACCGCCGCCCGTAGCGCCACCGTCTGTCGGGACGCTATCGGCCGTGACGGCGCGAGCCGTCGCAGGACTCGCCGCCGCCACAGCCCCGCGCGGAGGGGAGGAGGACCGCCGCCATGCTGGGCGCGGAGGCACGGAGGCTGCCGCCATCATGCAGGAGTCGCGGAGGCCGCCGCCGCCAAGCCGAGGAGAGGGGGTCGGCCGGCCGTCCCGCCGCCCACCCCGACGGAGAAGGCCGGATCTGCCATTGGCGGCCATCCAGCACCCACGGCCAGGCCCTCCGCCGCCGCCGCCTCAAACCCTAGGGCCGGGCCGCCGCCAGCTGATCCGGACGACCAGGCCGCGGAAGGGCCCGATTCAGCCGCGGAGGTGCCAGATCCGGCCAAGTGGCCAAGTGGGGGCCGAATCGGCCACCCAGTCGGCCGGCAGCCGCCGGCGCCGGAGAGGACCGAGACGGGTGGGGGAGATGACGGGGGAGCACAGAGACGAGGAGAGGTGGGGAGGCACGTTTTTGAGCCCTCCCCGCTGGCCGTCGACGGCGGCGGCGAGGAGGAGCGGCGGCGGCGGCCCTGTCGGCGCTAGAGAGGGAGGGAGCTGGGGACGGTGGCGGGGGCCCCGAGTCGCTCCCCAGGGGAGAGCGACGTGAGGGAGGAGAGGAGGCGGGACTTTTCTCAGCTTATTCTCATACTCTCATTACTGTTGAAACCTCAATCCATCAAGAGTGGTTCTCAAAAAAAAAAATCCATCAAGAGTGTCCACTGTCGAGGTATGGAAAAATTCAGTTAAGAGGGTATCATTCAGAGCGTATGCAATGTCCTGAATCCATTTGTTTCCTTGGACTGCCTCAGCGACTGTTCTGTTCTTTCGCTTATTGTGTGCATGAACAAGACTGTTTTGACCCTGAACCCAGCTCGAAGACCAGAAACATGCTTGACGGCCGATCATGACCTGAACTCCGGTTGCAGGCGCAAATAAGGCTTTGTCTGTGTCATCAATTGGCAGCTCCATTCCTTTCCTAGCCCTGTCCGGATTTGTGAAAGAGGGCCATAGCCATCTAAGTTCGAAGGGCCCTGCTGAAACGATGAAGCACCCTTCCGTCGATGACAGCTGCTCAGTCTTGTAGACTTGTACTGCTTTAAAGCCCCTTTTTACCACTCTATGCAAAGCTAATGTATCTCATGATAGAAACATCATGGATGATCAAAATTGTAAACCAATAACATTTGAACTTCCCGAAGCACGTACTCCCTCCGTCCCAAAATAGATGTCATTTTTGCTTCTCGAGAAGTAAACGTTTCAGATTATGGGTAATTATATATTAAACTATATAAATATTTATGCTAAGTAAATAGTATCATCGAAAAGATCTTTAGGGCTAGTTTTTTAATAAATTTATTTGGAGATATAAATATTACACGTATTTTCTACAAACAAAGTTAAAGTTGAGAAAGTTTAAGTGACACGCTTCCTATAGCGTCATCTTTTTTGGGACGGAGTGAGTAGTACTCATCTGACGGCATGTTGTATACTCCCTCCATCTTAAAATAGATGTCATTCTCGCTTTCCGAAAAGTTAATATTTTCAGACTGCCATCAATTATATATTAAAATATATAAATATTTATGCTAAGTAATTAGTATTATCAAAAAGATCTTTAAATCTAGTTTTTTAATAAATTTATTTAAAAATATAAATATTACACGTATTTTATGTAAATTTAGTTAAAATTAAAAAAATTTGACTGACAAATAACGTCGTCCTTTTTCGGATTCCATAACGTCGTTCTTTCTCGTACGGAGGGGACGGAGGGAGTACGCCGTTAATGCTTTATCTTTCGATTGGAAGCCACCCCCAGCTCGTTCTATTGGAAGCCACGAGCATTCAAGTATTCAAGCAACCTCATTTACTGCGGCGCTGGCCTGGGTTCAGGCACTGTGAGTGATGAGCCCTGACGTGACGTTGCAGTAGGCGAGTTGAAGGTTAGCAGTAGTTAAATCTGCAGCCAAGTAAAACAAATGATCTGATCCGAGTTATTTTCATCTGAAAGGCATCAAGGAGCAAACATCAGATGTATTCAGAATAATTGAGCAAAGCTTACCAAACCAGCATTATTTTGGTTGGCTTATCTCACAGGGGGCAAAGCCAACCATAACATCTGGGTCTTAGTTTACATTTGAACATGCTCAGGCCTATTTCTCAAATGTAAAGAAATAGGCAGATTAAGCACTACTAGTGAACCCTTTGACTCAGGAAAAAAGGAGAGGAAAACAATCAATCAGTGAACACAGCTACAGTAGGTCATACGGTAGAATCAGTTCACAGTAAAACGAGCACACTTCTACCTGATAGTGACTTATGTTTGAAGCGAACAGTTTAAATCATTGTTGTGAAAACTATGTGCAAACCCAATGTAGTGAGGCCAAAAACACAGCAGTAGACCACCAAACATGGGCTCAATAAAAGTTTTAGGGGAGAATTGCTTATTTGATCTCGAAAAAATTTGGTTACTTATTTGTTTTTTTAAATTATCTATTTGATTTTAAAGTAAAATTTTATTACTTATTTAGCTTTATGTCATTTCAGAGGGTTTAACGGTGTGAAGTTGGTATATAAAAAGACCGTTTTGCCCTTATGCTTAAAAAAATAAAAACCAGGGTCTTGCTCGTTTAATGTATATGTTAAGTATATACATTTTGTACCGTAATCTCCAAAAGATGTAGTAATCACTGAAGCAATTAGTAATAAAAATAATTGTTTCGAAGCATCAGGAAGCTTTTTCGAACAAATGATCAGAATCAAATTTACACAAAATCAACATCCGTACATTGAAGCTCACATGCATCATATTTACACAAAATCAAATTGATCCTGAAACAAGAAATCTTCCTGGAATCCAACAAATCAGTAGACAAATTCCATGGGAGTTGACGCTCATAAGATTCTTACCAAAACTGAACGAAGTCAACAGCAAAATCAATGACATGGATCAACCACTGCCTCGCCGCCGGTCGATCTGTTTCCTCCCAAGGAATCAACCTGCAAGCATCGTATCCACAGGACTGGAGAACCTGCGTACAACAAATGCAGGGGAGGAGCGTCGCCCACCATGCGCCAGCGGTTGGGGAGGTGGTGGGTGCGGACGCCATGGAGGAGGGGCCACCGCAGTCGGCGGTGAGGTCGCTATCCGCGCGAGGCGAGGTCAGACGGCGCTGTCTCCATGGCCACGTAGGTTCGCCGACGCCGGGAGGGAGGCAGGTTCGCCGGCGCCGGGAGGGAGGCTTGCCGGCGCCGCTGTTGGGGAGGAGGCTCGCCGGCGCCGGGTGCGGAGCAGGTGGGAGCTGCCGTCGCGGGGTCCGGCCAGGGCCGCCTCCGCGGAACAGGGGGCGGCACGCTGCTGCCGGTGATGGGGAGGCGCTCCGTGGCCGGAGGAACGAGGCCCCCCGCGGCCGTAGTTGGGCGCCGCCGCGGTCGGATGGTGAAGCAGGAAGGCCGCCGCCATGGCTGTGTTGTTCGTGAGGATGGGAAGAGAAGAATGGAGGTAGTCTTGTCTTTTTGCGTATGCGGGAGTGAGAAACTCAACGGAAGGAGCCGACGGGAACGCCTAACAAAATTTTACTTTGACGTCAAATACACAACTTAAAAAAAAGTCAAATAAATAATTAAATTTTTTAAGGCTAAATAAATAATTCTTTTAAGTTTTATTCTCTACAAATCTGATGATACAAACATCATGGGTGATCAAAATTGTCAAACCAATAGCATTATGAACTTCCTGAAGGAAGATCTGACGTTCGCCACCAAAAGCTAACAGAAAAGCTAATAGAAAGAGATCGCACGTAATGCCACCATTTTGGGGGAATGTAAAGCAGGTCACCTTCCTCCAATATGCAGTCCATGAATTCAAGAGCTGCAGTGTTCGGGTGCTCTTTTTCATCAATGCTGTCAAGATCAACCTGTTAACACAGATTAGAGCAACAGAATCAAAAGGTAGCTCAATTTTGTTTGCAATAGAACTCAATTAACCTTACTGGGCGGTGCAGAGCTTCAGGTTCACAACGCTACGAATGGATTTGGATTTTTTTTTCCCGAACACGATTTTACGTGTAATTTTCATTAAGAAGAAGGTGGCCAAAAGCACGGAAAATACAACAAACACAACCCACACGAACCATAAAGACAGTGGTTAGAACGAACACAACAATAGAAGAAGAGAAAGACCCTCCACCATGTATAACAACACAACGACCTAAGAAGGGTGGCAGGGGCAGGACTCGGCGTCGGCGGAGCACAGTCGGCGCATCAACAGAGCCTTCAGGAAGGAGATGACGCCCGCGGACGCCAACTTCGTTGGGACATGCGCCTAGGGGATCTTTCGTTCCCGAGCTTGCTCCGACAGTAGCGTTCGAGGAGCAGCAGAGACGACGCCTTGAAGAAGGTGATGACGTTTGCTCGCCACCGTCTTCAGTCCTAGGCCCTCGGCCTGAGGACATGTTTTTACCCGCTACTGCGCCAAGGAAGGTCGGCCATTGGCATGCCGAGCACGTCGGACTCAGCGGTGACGCCGTTGGATGTCTTCGTGGTGTCCGCCGCCAGTGCCAAAAGAATGGAACGATCGTGGGGCAGAAGCGCCGTCGCGTGGGTACCGCCAGACTGGCCATGGCCCACCGCTCACCGGGAACCGGTGGGTGGAAGGTCGGCCTCTGGTCACCGCCGTAGCGCTCACCCTGAGCGCTGGCAGGAGGGCGCCGCCAGAGCGGCTGAGGCCCAACGCCCACCGTAGGGAGGGGATGAGGGGGCCAAGGCACGTTTGCGGGAGCACTACCCCTGGTCAAGGGTGTGGAAAGGCCGAGGAGGGGCCAATCGGCCGTCCTGTCGCCCACCCCAAAGAAGAGGTTGGCCGAACTGCCGCCGGTGGCCGCCATTCCCCGGCCTCGAACCGCCGCCGCCGCCGCCCGGCAAGGGGGAGGGACAGGCGCGTGCAAGGCCCGCACCGCTGCCAAGAACTGCCCCGATGCGTCAAAGTTGTGGAAGGAGGCCTCTCCACCGCAACGACCCCGAACGAAGTGCTCCTCCTCGAGGCCTGGGGTGCGGTGGGCGCGGGGCTCATCGGAGGCAGTCGACGGACGAAGCCACCGTCGAAACCCTAGCCGAAGTCACCCGACCACGCGGCCAGGGCTAGGCGAGCGCCGGAGGAAGGCCGCACGCGCTCCATGGTTCTCCCCTGCCGTGAACGAGCAGAGGTGGGGCCCACCGCCGCCGTCGCCGCATAGCAGGAGGAGGGGAGCAGAGGGGGGAGGGGAGCGCCTGTCCTGCCACCGTCGTCCGCTGGGGGGCGCGCCTGCGCGGGTCAATAATGATAGGTTGACTAGGGCATCCATAAGAAAATCTAGCACCTACAAATAGTCATATGGCGGTTGGCATATTTGGTAGATTTCCAGGATCATTAAGCTCTATATCTAGAACACAATAGCATAGATTAACTAGTGCTGCTCATACTTTCATTGGAGTTGTTCACCATTTCAGCTTGCTGACAATCACTGGGGGACTTCCCTCATGGTTGATCACGTCATAGGTTAGTAAGTGCCTCTGATGAAGACAACTACTGTCCTCTGTAGCACACTCAGGTTTACTTGGCTTGCATATCAGATAAATGTGAATGGTAAGAAATAACCATAGTCACTGTTAGCACAGTGAGTTGTGAGCTTTCACATTTACCTGCTTATGATCAACTTAACAATATTCACTTTATTCCCAGAATTGTTTTGTTAATAAAGACCGACTCTATTTAGAATCTCACTGTCATGTAGCATGTCTGGAACAACTTCAGGCAACACAATATGATTATGGATAAGAAGTGTCGGATATCTAGGTTAGGGATACTCAAATATGTCGATTAAAGCAGCTAAACCCCAAAGGATCCGTGGCCCAAGGCCCATGAAACACTATCACAAAGAAGGCCTAACAAACGGCCCACACCAAACCAGGCCCGCCTGCATATCCCTGCCTCGCCCGCAGGAGCCCCTCGATAGGCCGTCCTCGTGTGACGGAAATCCGCCGAGCAGACGATCCCGCCTTGAGTGATGGAGCTCCCCTCCAGCGAACGACCCCTCGTCGACCGTCCGCGACCCTGCGACTCACCTACTCCCTATACGGGGAACTCAGGGCATTTAATGCCTCAACCATCCTTGCCTAACACCATGGCTACAGGCGCGTGTACAAGACCAAGTACAGAGGTCAAATCCTCTTTTTACTGCCCATCCCCGAGAACGTGGTGATTTAACCGGCACCATCGCTCCATACCGGCCCTGTTATGCCTTACCGAGCGTTGTACCGTACTCGAGGCCCCCTCGAAATGCAACACGACAACACCCCACATCAGGTTTTTCGGAGCTCGGCCTTATCCGCAGGGCCTTGACCCCCGTCGGTGACCCCTCGACTTCACTTCCGACGCCTCCGGTCAACACTCCAACAACTCCCATAAGTCCGTACTGGGATTGGCATGCCCGCCACAGGGACGCAGGTCTTTCATCGCCCATCATTGACATCACCATGACGCACCTGAAGGACGGAGGCCATGCTCGGTGCACGCCCGTACAACAACCATCACACGATCGGCATCATCTCTTCGACGTCATCACTTACGACAACCCTACCAAGGACAACTCCCTGAGGATTTTCTGTACACCTGAGCCTCCCCTTGGCCTATAAAAGGGGACGCCAGGGGCTAGTTTCAAGGCATCACAACATTAGACATCAATTCTATGCGTCATAGCACTCAAGGCATAGGGCTAGCAACTCTAGACTTAGGCCTCTCGCTCCATCTCACCGCCCTCTTTGCTTGTAATACCCCCTGTACAAGCACTTCGGTGCAAGGCAATACAACACCTCTCTCTCCCGCTGGACGTAGGGCGTTTTCTTGCCCGAACCAGGATAAAAATCGTGTGTTTTTCTTGCATCACCATCCGGATTAGGGAGCATGCAGCATTATTACTCGTCAGGTTCCTGTCCGCGGGATAGAACACCGACAAGAAGGTTCACTGTCATGGTTGTTTTTTTACTAGAATCATTAGAAAAAAATATTAATTTGGCACATCGAGCTGCAAGCCATCATGGATGCATCTTGTTAGTAAACAACACACTTGACAAGAAACGCAATGTTGGAGAGAAGGGGAAGTAAGAAAAATGAAGAAGGTTCAAAGGTATGTAACACAAAAAAAACATTTACTTCTATGATTGTGTTTTCTGACAAAAAAATTCAATAGTATTTGATTATTTGATTCTCTTTTATCTGAAGGTGCATGAAACTTTTGCAAAGAAGGGAGGCAAGGAAAAGAAAAAGGTTCCAAAGGTATGTAGCAACAAGAGACATATTTGGTTCACCGGAAAAAAAGTTTAGTTGTATTTGATTATTTGGTTTTCTTATCCGAAGGAACAAGAAAATATACAAGTTGCATCCCATGATGGTGCAGCGGCACCAAATACTTCCCCAGACCTTGTTTAGATGGCTAAAAATTTTAATTTGAACTCCTGTAGCACTTTCGTTTGTATCTAATAATTATTACTCAATTATGGACTAACTAAGTTTAAAAGATTCGTCTCATGAATTATAATTAAACTGTGGAATCGATTACTTTTTTACCTATATTTAATACTCCATACAAAAGGCTAACAATTAATGTGATGAAAAGATAGCAAAAAACTAGCAATTCTAATGGCAACTAAACAAGGCCTGGTACTTCTTTGCCAAACGAAGGGATGTCCGAACCATAACCATGCATGGCCATCAATAGCTTCTTGAACGTTTTTTTTCTCAAGACTTGCGCGTTTTTCCATTAAGTAGAGAGAGTTTTAATACATCGGGGGTTTTTACATGTTACATTAACGCACATCCCCGCTCGACAATCATGTTACCCTACTACTCATTGCACTAAACACCCAAGTTGTTTGGCGCCTGCCTCAATCCACAGCTCCGCTTGACGCTTGATCGTGTCCTTGATCATTTGCAGCTGTGTGGCGACTCCACGGAAGCATCGTGCGTTCTGTTCCTTCCATAGCTCCCAAGCTATGAGCGCTAGCATCGAGTCTGCTCCTTTGGCATATGCAGCAGGCCAAAGAGCGCGCCATGTTCCCCACCAGTCAATGATGGTGCCGTCTAGCTGCTCCTGGAGCTGCGCTCCCAGTGCCGCTGCGGCTTCTGTCCATAGCTGTCGAGCAAACGAACATTGGACCAAGATATGATCCACAGTCTCTGTTAGCTGATCGCAGAGGAAGCACTTGTCATGAGTTTGGAGGCCATGTCGTTGTCGGCGGTCCGCCGTCCAATGGCGCTTGCGGATGGCCAGCCATAGAAAGAGCTTGACCCACAAAGGTGCCCAAACCTCCCATACCCGGATGCAACCAGGGATTGGGTGCGATCCAAGGTGCAATGCTTGGTACGCCGATTGAGCTGAGAAGTTCCCGTCCGAGCTCCATCTCCACACCAGCCTGTCCGGGCTGTCACTGAGTGTGAAGCCGTTGATGGCGTGCCAAACTCTGAGGTATTCTGCAGCCACTGAAACGGTGACTCCGCCGGCGATGGTACGTACCCAATGCCTCCCCGGTAGAGCTTCAGTGACTATGAGCCGGTTGGCAGTGCGGTTGGGCACGAACTGCATCAGTGTCGGTGCCATTGTTCTGATGGGCACTCCCCCGATCCAGCTGTCTAGCCAGAATAGGGTGCTCTCGCCGTTCCCAACGATGGTGTGGGTGGATGCCCTGAAGAATGCTTTGGCCTCGCTGGTGATCTTCATGGGAAGCGCTGCCCAGGCTCTGTCCGAATCCGTCTTCTGTAGCCACATCCACTTTGCTGTGAAGGCCGTGTTGACCAGCTTCAGATCGGGTATTCCTAGCCCGTCCAGCTCCTTTGGCCTAGTGCAGGTCTGCCAGGCAACCACGCATTTGCCCCGGGCGTCCCCATCTTTGCCGCTCCAGAGAAACCTTTTGCAGATGGTGTCAATCTCAGCCCGTGCCCATGGGGGCAGCCCCTCTGCGATTATGCAGTATATTGGGATCGCGGAGAGGACGGATTTGACCCATATCAATCTCCCACTCTTCGCCATGAGAGGTCCATGGCAGGCCGGCATCCTACGCGCGACGGCGTCCACCGTGCGACGTACCTGGTCCTTCAGTAGCTTGGTTGTACTGCGGTAGTCATAGGTAACGGATTGGGAACGGTGCCACTTGGCAGTCAAGGATCTCCTTCAGCTCCTGAATCACATCCTCCACTCCAAAGATGTTTGTGATGGAGCATTTGACCATGTTGGTCTTCAGTCCTGATGCTTCGTGGAATATTTCTAGGATCCCTTTGATTGCACGAGCTTCATCGGCGCTGGGGTAGGCAAACAGTATGATGTTGTCTGCGTACATGCTGCATTGGTATCTGATCCCGTCATTGTTGAGGCCGCGGAGCACGCCGTGATCTCTGGCAGCGCTAAACAGCCACCCGAGCACTTCCATGGCGCAGATGAACAGAAGCGGTGATAGTGAATCACCCTGCCGGACTCCTCGACGGTGGCGGATTGGCTGTCCCGGGCGACCGTTTAGCATGAGCATGAGGTGGCGATCCATCGCCGCCATCGGACTCCCAAGCCCATCGCCTGTAGTGCATCAAGAAGGAACGGCCACTCGACTGTGTCAAAAGCCTTGGCCACGTCGAGCTTGAGGAGTATCTTTGGTGACTTTTTCTTGCGCAATAGCATCGCCGCCCGCTGAATGTATTTGAAGTTATCATGGATGGACCTTCCACGAATGAAGGTGTTTTGCTCGGGGGAGATCAGCTCGTGCATCTTCGGTGCTAGTCTTGTTGCCAGGGTCTTGGAGATTAACTTTGCTAGACTGTGAATCATGGTTATGGGCCTGTAGTGCGACAGTTCTGAAGCGTCCGCTGTGTTGGGAAGCAGGACGATGAGCGCACCGTTTAGCCTCTGGAACGATCTACAGTCCCTGAAGAGCATGGCGTTGATGGCGGCCATTACCTCTGGCTTTATCACATTCCAAGAGTACTTTTAGAACGCGCCCGTGAACCCGTCCGGACCAGGCGCTCTGTCAGCTGGCATTGCTTTGATGGTGCTCCAGACTTCTTCCTCGGTCACCGGCTGCTCGAGCTGCTCAAGGTCATATGACTGGACTCCCAGCGCCTGGAAATCCACTGCCCCTTCTGCTTGTCCCGGGGAGCCAAAGACCCCCATGAAATGATCGTGTAGAGCGTGTTCCATCACTGCATGGTCAGAGGTGAACGAACCTTGGACCCGTAGCCTGGTGATCGTATTTCTCCTTTTCCGGCCTCTTGCAAGTAAATGAAAGTATTTGGTGTTTGCATCTCGATCCGTCTGCCAGGTAACGTACCCGGCCTCTCTGCCTTGCAATAGTTCGGTCCAGGGATGATATCGACCAAGACACTTCTGTTTGAGGTTGGCCCTCAGCGTTCTCTCATTGTCTGTGAGCGTGCGGACGTCTGAGAGCTGGTCGATCTTCAGAATGATAGTTCTGGCCATCAGCAACTATTCCCGGATGTGACCAATCCTCCGGGTGGCCCAGCTTCTCAGTTCACCTTCCAGACTCCTGAGCATCATGTCTAGGCGCACGATGGGATCGTGGGTTGTGTCAGCCTCGGACCATCCTTGTTGCAGGACCTCTTGATAGTCCTCAAACTTGGGCCAGTATATCTCGAAGTGGAATCGTGGCTTTGGGGATATTGCCTGGTTGGTTTGCAGCATGAGAGGGCAATGATCGGATGCATCTGAAGCCAAAGCTTGTAGGTGACAGGCGGGGAACAAGTCTTCCCAATCCAACGAAACGAGGACGCGGCCGAGGCGAACCTGGGTTGGCTGCTCGCGCTCGTTACTCCATGTGTAGCGGCGACCGTGGAGGTGGAGGTCCAGCACCTACAGCGTTGCAACTGTTCCTCGGAACGCCTGCATCGTCCTGCGGTTGATTCTTGAGTTGCTCTTGTCGGCCTCGTAAAGAATGAGATTGAAATCTCCAATCACTGCCCAGGGGCCCTGGCAGTAGTCTCGAATAGCTTCAAGCTCCTCTAGGAACAAGCCTTTCTCTGTCTGCTCTTGCGGTCCGTACACCACAGTGAGCCACCAAGGCTCCGTTGTTTCAGTAATGACTTTCACGGTACAAGAGTAACACCCGATGAGGGGATCCTGCAGAGCGACATCCGAAAACCATGCCACCACGAGCACACCACCACGAGTGTTGGCCGCTGGAACATAGGCAAAATCCCTATAGTTCACTCCAAGCCTGGAGGCAATTAGCCATTGGTTTACAGTATTCAGTTTTGTTTCCACCAAAGAGACAATGTGTGCACGCACGTCAGCTGTTAGAGTGCGGACGTTGTCTCTCCGGGCCCTTGCGTTGAGGCCGCGGACGTTCCAGCATACGATGGATTTATTATCCATGGATGTGGACTACCGTTGTGGACCATTGGGGGCCACTCATGGCCTCCGCCGTGGCTTCTTGAACGTTTGACGGTAAAGTTTCACAGCAATAGACATTTTCTTTCTCAATCATACATGGCCATTATGTTGAATTATTGTTCTTTTATTTTCCAGGGATCAATGACAGATGCTGTTATCGCTGAGACTTCTAGTAGTACAGATCATGTAGTCGCTCCCTTATGGAACATGGATCATCAGCCTCCTTTGAATTGTGTTCAGAAGGTTTTGGAGTCTGTGGTTCAAAATGCAATATTCAGCAGCACTGTCATATACACTTCAAACTGAATGTAGCCTGTGAAGTTGCAATAACCAGCAATAGCTTTTGTGCATTTCATTGGCAATGTAGTATTACAGAACAATTTACAATGGAAAGTTTGCTCACACTTGCACGGCAATCTTTACAATTCGTATGTACACTCAATTTGCACAGGTTGCTGTCACTTGCAAAATTTACAGCACTAGAACACTCATCATTACAGGAAACACAGTCTTCCCCATTATAGTGACCACCGTCCACCAGCTGCCTGGCCATCGAGTGCCACCACCTGCAGCCACGGTGCCGCTCGACGGCGTGGTGAGGAGCGGAACGCCGTCGTTGCGACCGTCTATGGACAGGTGGTGCCGAGGGGAGCGCCGGACGGAGAGGCAGCTGATGCGCCATGACAATAAGATCATGAAGGGAGTGGAGGGGAGTGCCAGCAAGGTGAATAACTCGCCTGGAGAGGAGGGCCTTCCGATTTGGCGACCTGCAACGGCGGCGGAGGCAACGCCGGAGAGGAGGGCTGTGCTGTGGCGGCTAAGTGGGCTTTCTTCAGGCCTGTTAAATGGGTTGTATTAGGATCTCGCAGTTCGATCTAAAATGGACGGCTACGATGAAGCAGTGCAGACACCCCGCTTCCATCCAGTCTCCTCGTCCTCGGCTCTCTCCTTCCCTACCGCCGCAACACAATCCCGGGCTATGCCTTGTGTAGCCTAGAGCACACCCAAGGGTGACGGAGAGTTCCATGCGAGGGTTCCCTCACGAGACCTTGCCGCCGACATCGCCGTCGCCGGCGATCTAGCCGCCGCGGGTACCAAATCTACACCTTTCTTCCTCCTGATTACAGATCCTGTCTTCCCGCAGTGGATTGTTGCCCTTGGTGGTATTTTCCCTTCCTCTTCCTCTTCCCCGTCCTTGCAGTCATCGGCCCGTCGCCGCTAGCGCGTCCTCATCCTCATCACTTCTCCTTCGTCCTCGTGGCCACGAGCTCCTCACTTCTTGCCGAGGTCACGATCCCTTCCCTCGTCTGCTCTCCTGCCTCAAACTGCTCCCTGTTGTCCTGCTCCATTGCCAAGGTGTGCGCCGACAGTGGCACAACCCAAGCTCCACTCAGCTGTCTCACCAATTTCCCCATCGATTCAACGCCCCCACCCCCACCACCACCACCTTCTTCCCCGTGAGTTCCCCACGCGTGAGTCCCTGTTCCGTGTTCTCCTCTGCCATCCCCTATGCGTGCTTCCCCTACCGAGCTCT
Source organism: Bothriochloa decipiens (assembly GCA_023333625.1). Lineage (NCBI taxonomy): Eukaryota > Viridiplantae > Streptophyta > Magnoliopsida > Poales > Poaceae > Bothriochloa > Bothriochloa decipiens. Next base: position 2,422,308 of record CM041635.1, read on the forward strand.
GCAGGACCGCCTGACTGGAGTCTCAGCCCGCATCCTCCACCTCCTCCTACACTATAACCCGGGGAGTCCTGATGCTCGTCCGCCTTGGCGGCACATCATTCTGGAGTTCATGCTTTGGTCGGGAACGTCCTTAACGGCGGACGTCTTGCAATTAGTACTCGTGCTTGTGCTCTGCCCATGGTCCTGGTGTTGGTGCTCATCCTTATCGGCTGACATGCTGGTGCTGGTGCTCGTACTCGTACTGGTGCTGGCGTTTGGAGCTGGTGCTCACTCCTTGAAAGTGTGGCAGAACCTCCTAAATCATATGGCCAACATGCATTATTATTGTCTAAACTGACTCCTAATAACCATGAATGTGTTCTATATGACTTAAAAGGTCTGTCGGGTAAATTCTGAATCATCCACGATTCTCCGAGCAGGATCAATCATTACAGAGAGACATTGCAGTATTACAACAGTTTTATACAAATAAGATACATCAGAGTAAAACAGCGGAAGGGTTACAATAACATAAGTTTATAAACCTTTTAATTTCAAACCTTACAAACCATAAGTTTAATTTATACAACCATATAGTAGTGGAGTAGCGATAGATAACTTTATTACAATACTAGACGATAAGCTCCGCCCAAGAGCCAAACATCCTACTCGTCATCACTCTCCTCAACGACTGTCATGTAGCAGGACGCAAAGCACTCCTGCCCATGAGGCTCACCTGCAACAAGGGTTCAACAAACCCTGAGGACAAAAGTACTCAACAAGAGTGACCTGAGGAAAAAGAGGGGTGAAGACTTAGGAAATGCAGGCTAGAGGGACAAGGTAAGGCTTGCAGGACATAAGAAATTTTTGCAGAAAAGCTCGACAGAAAGAAAAGTTGTCTTGCTCTAGATCAAGATTACCAACCAACTTCATTCTTAAACCTTAATCATCATTTAAGTTTTTACTACTATGATGAACACCGATCGAGTCTTCTTCTCCGAGAAGCAACGGCGATTCGAATCCATTTTCATACCCAGCTGGGACCTAGATCACTGGGATACCGGAGACTTTAACTCTGATGCATACCAGATCACAGATATACCGGGATAACAACCACAGCCATATATAACCACATGATACACATGAGCACTTCGACCCAGTGTATCAATATACATGGGAACTTAAACCCACAATATAACACACTATGACATATGTGGAGACTCTGGCCCACTATAAATCACTCCATGACATATGTGGGGACTCTGGCCCACTGTATCTCACTTCATGCATGTGAATTTTTTAATTTCTTGATAAACATGAGTTCACCATCGACACGGGACCTAGGGCATCAACAGATGGAAACACTACAGAGGGACTCCATTCCCAATGCAAGTTACCCATCCGGACTCGATTTATTAACTATCATCATGATTCCAACAGGTAAAGCCAATCTCATCTTTTTCATTCTTTTAGCTTTTGAACACTTAACTAATTAAGCAGGACTAAGCATTACTATGCATTTTTTAGAAACTGGCAACAAGGAATATGGAAGTAAGACAGGTAATGCAATTGGTGGGTTTTCACTCAACTCCTATTACTTAATGCAACATATCATAATTGAAGCGATAAAAAATTTATAGAATAGAATAGGGTTTGAATGCATCCGGGGCTTGCCTTGGTGGTCGCGGTAGACGGTCTCGAGTTTCGGATCAACTCCCAACTCCTGAGTCTGCTCTTCCTTGGGATCTGGTGCGACAAACTCTCCGTTAACGGAAACTATACGATAAAATGATATGCTTCAACGTGATGGAATAGTAAACATAATGCTCGATGGATGCATGACCAGATTAAAGGCTTGAGTACAACTTTCCTTCACGATAAAGTCACAAGCCAACCAAAACTTACTTACTAAGTTCATTAGGGTTAACTACATTATTAAAGAAGTTCATTATACACATAAAATAACGTTGATTAAACCCTAATGACATAGTTAAGTTAAGCACAAACAATTAATTAAAGTGCCAAGGTCATTAGGGTTAATGACCCAAGGTCATCAAGCAATCCCAAAGTCAAACAAGCCTATAATGATTAAACTTAATTAAAGGGATTAATTAATTATTTAAAAATATTTAAATAAAGGCATAAAAATTAAATTTGCCTAATTGAGCTCAAAATTTTATTTTAAAAAGCTCTAGGTCTAATTAGAAGGCAAAACAATTTTTAGAAATAAAATCTAAATATTTTATTTATTAAAAATCATAGAAGATGTATTTTTCAATTAAAAGAGCTAATTTTAACTTATGCAAAAATTACTCAAATTTGGCATTTCATATTTTTTCTAGATAGAGGACATCATAAAGAGCTTACATATAAATTTTCAGAATTTTTGGAGCTATACATGAATTACTATGATTTTTCAAATAAAACAACATTTAAATTATTTTCTAAAAAAAGAAAAAGAAAATCCTTTTTCTCTCCCCGCATTGACCCGACGGCGACGGCGCTTGACCGGCGGCTATCTCGCCGGCGGCGAGGTCTCCGGCGATGAGGTTTGGTCTTACGTGCTGAGCTCGACACCGCGAACAAGATTAGCTAGCTAATGAAGCAGTGGAGCAGGGGCAGCAAGCTCGCCGGCGGCCATGGCGGCACGGCGGAGCTCGGGCGCGGCGGCCAAGCTCACCAGAGTGATTTTCAGCGATGGCGAGTGCACGAATATGTGCAAGACAACAACGCAAACATGCTAGGACAGAAAATGAAGCTATCCCTGGCCTCTAGCTCAGACGGCTACGTGCGCGGCGGCGCTGGCAAGGTCGCGCCGACGGCAAGCTACGGTGACCGGCGATTATGGCATGGTATAGAAGAAATTGAAGGCACTAACAGATCTAGGAGCTCACCACGGTCACGGTGCGCTCGAAGATGAAGGCTCGGAGTGGCTGAGTCGAGCTGCGGACGGCGGCGGCGCTCCGATGGCAAGAACGGCGTCACAGCGTGTCCTGTGCACCAGAGAGCGAACCATGGTGTGCATGAGGAGTAGGAGAAGACGGAGGACATGATAGGAGGGTAAATGGAAATATGTTTTCAACCTGGGTGGCGATGGACGGCGAGAAAGCTCGCGACGGCTCGGAGAACGACCGCGAGAAAGATGACGGCGTGCGGGCGCTTCGGGCGATGAGGGCGGGCACTAGCTGGCTCAGAAGAAGCGCAAGATCGAGGCGGAGCTAAAGGAGAGGAAAATGGAGGCGGGGCACACTCTGTGTCGGTGAATTTCAGCGGCGGACGAGGACGACGTCGACGGCGGTAGAGCGGAGAAGAAGAAGAAGTCGGGCATGACGCTTCTACTTATAGTCAAGGCTCGAGGAAAGGAAAAGCGACACGCGGCGAGGATGCTTCGAGCGCAAGGCGAGCTGGCGGCCGCGGCACGCCAGTATGGCGCCGGTGGACGGCGTTGCGGCTTGAGAAGCCGGCAATGGTGGCTGTTCATAGGTCTTGGGACTGTTCAGGAAAATTACAGAAATGCCACTCATCGAAAATAACAAATTACTCCAAAATTTATATAGGAACTTGGAAATATACCAAAATATCATTTGCATGTTTTTCAAGAGCTACACTTTTCATTTAATTGGCATTTTCAAATTCTGTCTAGATTTTGAAATATGAATTCAAATTCAAAAGGGGAATTAAACCCTAGAAAAAAATATTTAAAATTACTTTTGATTTTTCAATAAAACTTGAAAATCTCCAAAACTATGAAATTCTCAACTTTTCAAACCAAATATTTTTCATATACAAAGTTTTTCTCAAATTATGCATAATGTTTGAATTATGGTTTTGAAATCAAAAGGGGACAAATGTTGGAAAACTATATTTTTAAATTCATTTGAAATTTCTTTTAGAAACTTGTAAAACTTTAAATAACAACTTTGTAGCTCTTGTCAAGATATACAAACTATTTTTTTAGAGTATCCCCAAATTTCTTATAGATTTTGAAGTATAGAAAAGGGGATAAAAGTAGGTTTTGAAATAAAGGGTTTTTGAAACCAAACTCAAACTCAATTTGATTTCTAAATTAATTGGTTGGTTATTAGTGATCACAAACATCATCCAAGGATAATTTTAGGTCAATGACCCAATGACACCCTTGCTTGGCCAGGTTGACTTTTGAAAAAATATTTTATAGCTTTCCAATTTGAATTTAGATTTAAATTACAAAACTTGGGAATAAGCTTTGAAATCCAAATTCAATTTCAAATATTGAAATCATTTGTTTAAGGGTTAGACTTAGATTTATACACTATGCTTGACACTAGTGTAAACACGGTTTACACCTCAAGTACATAGAGTATAAAGTAAGTATTTTAGACTACATTCGAAAGAAGGGTTTTATGTTTTATGTGACAAAACATTCCAGAAACACAATCAACCTATGAAATGTAAACTTGTTTTAATTGATGCACATTAAGGTTGACTTAAACATGAAGGCTTTGCAATGCATATGATGACATGGCATGTTTTAGTTAATATAACACCAGAGGTGTTACAGCCCTTCCCCCTTAAAGAAATCTCGTCTCGAGATTTAAAGATGTGGGTAAAGTAATGGAAAAGGAAATGTGTCAAGAAAACACACTTTAATTAAATACATAAGGGAAAAGGGGTTTTACAACTCACATTAGACTAGTTACAACTCATAGAAGGAATTATAACTTAGAAGGAAGCATAGAAGTCTGGGAAGTTCTCCAACAGGTAATCTTCTGATTCCCAAGTAGCTTCTTCTTCTGAATGTTGATCCCATTGTATCTTGTACCATTTAATGGTCCTGATTCTAGTGACACGGTCTTTCTGATCCAATACTCGAATTGGATACTCAGAGTAAGTCAAATCTGGTTCAAGTTCAATTCCTTCAACATCAACAATCTTATCGGGTATCCGAAGACACTTTTTGAGTTGTGATACATGGAACACATTATGTACGGCTGACAATTGTTCAGGCAATTGTAGACGATATGGTACTTTCCCAATTTGTGCCAAAATCTGAAATGGTCCAATATAACGAGGTGCTAGCTTGCTTTTGACTCCAAATCGAGTAACTTCCTTCATTGGTGACACCTTTAGATACACATAATCTCCCTTATTGAACCATAATGGTCGACGCCTCTTGTCGGCATAACTCTTTTGACGAGACTGTGCCACTTTCAAGTTTTGCTGTATCTGTTTAACCCTTTCTTCTGTTTCTTTCACAAGATCAACTCCGAAGAATCTTCTTTCTTCTGGCTCAGACCAGCTTAACGGAGTTCTACATCTACGACCATATAGTGCTTCAAATGGTGCCATTTTGATGCTTTCTTGGTAACTATTGTTGTAAGAAAACTCCGCTAAAGGCAAACACTCATCCCATTTTTCTGAAAAATTAAGAACACAAGCCCTTAACATATCTTCAAGTATCTGGTTCACTCGTTTAGTTTGACCCCCTGTTTGAGGATGATAGGCTGTACTGTGCAAAAGATCAGTACCTAATGAATCATGCAAGTGTTTCCAAAATTGGGAGATAAACTGTGTGCCTCTATCGGAAACAATGGTCTTTGGTACACCATGAAGACTGATGATACGTTTAAAATACAGTTTGGCGTAATAGGAGGCTGAGTATGTGCTGTGAATTGGAAGAAAATGTGCAGACTTTGTGAGTCAATCCACTATGACCCAGATGGAGTCGAAACCTCTTGCTGTCCTGGGTAGACCCACTATAAATTCCATACTGATATCTTCCCACTTCCAGGCTGGAATGTGTAATTGCTGAAGTTCTCCTGCTGACTTCAATGCACAGCTTTAACTCTCTGACAGGTATCACATTGAGCCACATACTTAGCAATTTCTATCTTCATCTTAGTCCACCAAAATTTCTGTTTCAAATCATGATACATCTTATTACTTCCTGGATGAATAGAAAACTTTGAAAGATGTGCTTCATCAAGGATCTTTTGACGTAGCTCAGGAACTTTTGGTATAACCAGTCGATTCTTATACCATAAGACATCTGCTTCATCAATTGTGAAACAAGAAACCTTTTCTTTTCTAACTTTCTTTTTGATATGTTTAATTCCCTTATTCCTTCTCTGAGTAGCAATAATTTGATCCTTGAGGGTTGACCCAACAACAATGTTAGACAAACTTCCTTGTTGCACCATTTCTATACCCAACTTCTCTATCTCATGACATATGGAAATATCCAAAGGCTTCACTGTCAAGCAATGGCAATGACTTTTTCGACTAAGAGCATCAGCAACCACATTTGCTTTACCAGGATGGTAATATATTTACCACTAAGAGCATCAGCAACCACATTTGCCTCATATTCAACTCATCTTGAGTAAAAATGTATTTCAAACTCTTGTGATCACTATAGATCTTACATTTATTTCCCCACAGATAATGTCGCCATATTTTCAATGCATGGACAACAGCTGCTAACTCTAAATCATGTGTTGGATAATGCTCTTCATGTTTCTTCAACTGTCGAGAAGCATAAGAAATAACTCTCCCCTCTTGCATCAACACACATCCAATACCAATACCAGAAGCATCACAATAAACATCAAATGACTTCTCAATATTTGGCTGTGCTAGGATAGGGGCAGTAGTTATTAATTTCTTTAATTTCTGAAATGCCCCTTCACATGCGGGTGACCAAACAAACTTAGCATCATTCTTCAACAACTCAGTTATAGGCTTTGATATCTTTGAGAAATCAGGTATGAAACGATGGTAATAACCCGCCATTCCTAGAAAACTATGAACTTGATGCACTATTTTTGGTGGTTCCAATCAAGTATATCTTGTACTTGCTAGGGTCAACAGCAACACCTTTATCTGATAAAACATGTCCAAGAAATTTCACTTCTTTCAGCCAAAACTCACACTTACTAAACTTAGCATATAATTGGTGTTCTCTCAGACGCTGCAGAACAATTCTGAGGTGTTCAACATGTTCTTCTTTATTTTTGGAATATATCAAAATATCATCAATGAAGACAACCACAAACTTATCAAGTTCTGGCATGAACACTGAGTTCATCAAGTACATAAAATAAGCTGGTGCATTGGTAAGTCCAAAAGACATGACCAAATACTCATATAGACCATACCGAGTAGTAAAGGCAGTCTTTGGAATATCTCCCGGGCGAATCTTGATTTGATGATACCCGGATCGAAGATCAATTTTTGAAAACACCTTTGCCTCCGCCAATTGATCAAAAAGCAGATCAATGCGGGGTAGAGGATACTTATTCTTGATAGTTACTTCATTCAAAGGACGATAATCCACACATAACCTCAAACTTTTATCTTTCTTTTTCACAAAGATTGCAGGACATCCCCAAGGTGACGAGCTAGGTCGAATAAAACCTTTATCCCGTAACTCTTGCAATTGAGTCTTGAGCTATATTAACTCAAGTGGTGCCATCTGATAAGCTCTTCTGGATATGGGAGCGATACCAGGCTTCAAATCAATTCTGAATTCAACCTTTCTATCAGGAGGTAAACCCGGTAACTCATCAGGAAGCACATCAGGAAACTCATTGACCACTGGTATATCTTCGATCTCTTTCACTGAAGTAGCACATACCTTTTCGACAGTCCTCTTAAGTGTTGGAAGTTGGATAAGAAGTTGAGATTTGCAATTAGGTATATTCACTCTCACAGTTCTATTCAGGATGTCTATCACAGCACCATGCCGTTTCATCCAATTCATACCTAGGATCACATCTATATCTTGATCCTTTAATATTATCATATCAGTGGGAAAAATATACCCACCCAAACTTACTGGCACATCATGTACCATTTCTTTAGTACACATACGCCCCCAGGCGATTGTATAAAGAATTATTCTTTTGTCCCCATTGTTGGTATTTCATGTGTCTTAACAAATATACCATTGATGAATGTATGAGATGCACCAGAATCAAAAAGTAAAATTGCAAGATGATCGGCAACAGGGAACGTACCCATCATGATGGGTTCTCCTTCTAGAATCTCCCCAACTTGAGTGTAGAACACCCTACCAGACTTTTTTTCATTCTTACTATTCTGCACCTTCTGATTTCCTGCCTTATTCTGATTCTGTGGTTGCTGTTGTGGTGCAAAGGTTCTAGGGACATAAGAATTATACTGCCTCGGGTGCGGGCAGTTCCTTGAGTAGTGGCCAGGCTTACCACAATTTAACATGGGAAGATTGGTGGCTGAAAATTGGGGTTATGAATACCAGGGGCATTCGGCTGTCATGGATAAGAAAGAGTAGCAGCAGGTCGGACAATTGTCTGCTGCGGGGCTTGGTATTGTGGTGGACGGTAAGAAGAACGGAAATAGTTTTGAGGGTGATAGATTATTTTTTGGCGCTTTTGATTGCCACCAGAAAATCCTGATGTTACCGTTTTCTTCTTCTTAGCTTCGATGTGTTGACGGTTCTTTTCTTCATAAGATATGGCAATATTTACCGTCTCATGGAAGGTAGCATTTGGGTTCCCAGTCATCATTCTCTGAATCTTGCTATTCAGACCCCTAAGGAAACATTCCTTCTTTTTATGGTCAGTACCAACTTGGTCAGGAGCATATTGGAATAAGTGATTGAATTTGCCAAAATACTTCATAACTGACATATCACCTTGTCTCAAGGAAAGAAATTCTTCAAGTTTTATGACCATAATTCCCTTAGGAATAAAATGTGCATGAAAAGCTTCACAAAACTCAGCCCAAGTAATACGATGACCTTCAGGCTGAGCAGCGACAAAATTGACCCACCAGGCTCCTGCAGTGCCTCTCAACTGCTGGGCTGCAAACATGGGCTTCTGATATTCAGTGCACTCAATTAGCCCAAACTTCTGCTCCATAGTGCAGAGCCAATCATCTGCCTCCATTGGTTCATCAACTCTGGTAAAGACCGGAGGACGTGTGTCTGTAAAATCCACATATGTGGTCTTATTTCTATTATTTCGACCACGATTCCCCTGATGTGCATTTTGATTCTGGTTCTAGGCCATCTTTGTGGTTGCATTGACTAAGGCCGCAACTGCATCGGCCAGGGTTGGTGGAACTGGTGGAGGATTTGGGATATCACCTCCATCATGAGATGGACCGGCAGCATCACGGGATCGAGTGTGAGCAGGCATCTATTGATAACAACCTATACTTTATTCATAAAACTTTATTGAACTAGATAAGCAGATATTACAAACGTGCAACATACTTATGATACATTATTTTTGTTACAACAGTTTGCACTCCAATAAGACTTTTCACGCCTACTAGGTTTCAGAAAGCAGGAAAAAGACATATTACACATATCACTATCCAAACTCCTTACTCATCCTCCTCACTGGTATCCACGGGAATTACATCCTCCTCTTCTGGATCCTCTTCCTCTTTCAGCTCTTCTTCCACTATCTCTAGATTTTCTTCTTCCATAATGTTCTCTTCATTTTCATTCTCTACATCCATCTGGTTCTCTTCTTCCTCATCAATGACATCATCATCAGTGGACTCTATTTCTTTAGGGTCTTCCTCTTCCTCATCCTGACCCATTACAAGACCAAGATCATCTTGGGTTGCCTGTCGTTGATATTCAGGATCCAACAGGTTATTCAGCCTCACACACTAATCATCAGCTTCCTCCGCATACTCCTCCAATTCTTCCATGTAATCCTCAAGTTCGTGGACATGATCATTCGCTGCATCTTCTCGTGCCCAAGCATCATTCCTTTGGTGCTTCATATGCCTCCGGGATCGCCTCAACTGAGTAATCTCTGCGGCCTCTTCGATCCTATCGGCTTCAACCTTCTCCAACTCGGCCCTAAGTCTTGCTATTTCAGCTTGCGGATCTAGATTAGGATTGTTACTGCTTTCGCCAATCTCGTATCTGAGGGCTAGTTGATGTCGAGGTACCCCCTTCGGTGCAGTGCTCTTACGAGGAGTCTGCTTGGTAAGGGCCATCCTGAAGAAGGATAGGTCATAAGAGAGAAGGATAGATAGGTAGGACTCTGAAGGTTAGCATGAAAAGGATTGATACTACTTAACCCAAACCACTTTAAAGGGGAAGGTAAATAAACAGATTAATTAAGCATGATGCATGAACGAACTTACGATCTAAGCATAAAAGGTTTTTAAAGCCACACATACATAAAGGTAACTTTTATAACATAGGGCAATATAGTAGGCTATTCCACCACCACACTTAAAAAAATAAGGATTGAGAGAAAGAATTATAGGTAAGGAATAAGCAATTTAGACCCAAAATAGTCAAATAAAATTATTTTACTCAAAACTTTTGAAGTTTTCGCAAACGAATACTACAATGACTCTTTTTAATAATGATCCAGCTCCGATACCAGCTGTGGCAGAACCTCCTAAATCATATGGCCAACATGCATTATTATTGTCTAAACAGACTCCTAATAACCATGAATATGTTCCATATGACTTAAAAGGTCTGTCAGGTAAATCCCAAATCATCCACGATTCTCCAAGCAGGATCAATCATTACAAAGAGACATTGTAGTATTACAACAGTTTTATACAAATAAGATACATCAGAGTAAAACAATGAAAGGGTTACAATAACATAAGTTTACAAACCTTTTAATTTCAAACCTTACAAACCATAAGTTTAATTTATACAACCAAAATAGTAGTGGAGTAGCGATAGATAACTTTATTACAATACCAGACGATAAGCTCCGCCCAAGAGCCAAACATCCTACTCGTCGTCACTCTCCTCAATGACTGTCATGCAGCAGGACGCAAAGCACTCCTGCCCATGAGGCTCACCTGCAACAAGGGTTCACCAAACCCTGAGTACAAAAGTACTCAACAAGACTGACCTAACGAAAAAGAGGGGTGAAGACTTAGGAAATGCAGGCTAGAGGGACAAGGTAAGGCTTGTAGGAGATAAGAAATTTTTGCAGAAAAGCTCGGCACAAAGAAAAGTTGTCTTGCGCTAGATCAAGATTACCAACCAACTTTATTCTTAAACCTTAATCATCATTTAAGTTTTTACTACGATGATGAACACCGATCGAGTCTTCTTCTCCGAGAAGCAACGGCGATTCGAATCCATTTTCATACCCAGCTGGGACCTATATCACTGGGATACCAGAGACTTTAACTTTGATGCATACCAGATCACAGATATACCGGGATAACAACCGCAGCCATATATCACCACATGATACACATGAGCACTTCGACCCAGTGTACCGATATACATGAGAACTTAAACCCACAGTATAACACACTATGACATATGTGGGGACTCTGGCCCACTATAAATCACTCCATGACATACGTGGGGACTCTGGCCCACTGTATCTCACTTCATGCATGTGGATTTTCTAGTTTCTCGATAAACATGAGTTCACCATCGACACGGGACCTAGGGCATCAATAGACGGAAACACTACAGAGGGACTCCATTCCCAATGCAAGTTATCCGTCCAGACTCGATTTATTAACTATCATCATGATTCCAACAGGTAAAGCCAATCTCATCTTTTTCATTCTTTTAGCTTTTGAACACTTAACTAATTAAGCAGGACTAAGCATTACTACGCATTTTCCAGAAATAGGTAACAAGGAATATGGAAGTAAGACAGGTAATGCAATTGGTGGGTTTTCACTCAACTCCTATTACTTAAAGCAACATATCATAACTGAAGCGATAAACCTTTTATAAAATAGAATAGGGTTTAAATGCATCCGGGGCTTGCCTTGGTGGTTGGGGTAGACGGTCTCGAGTTTCGGATCAACTCGCAACTCCTGAGTCTGCTCTTCCTTGGGATCTGGTGCGACAACGTTAAACTCTCCGTTAACGGAAACTATACGATAAAATGATATGCTTCAACATGATGGAATAGTAAACATAATGCTCGATGGATGCATGACCAGATTAAGGGCTTGAGTATAACTTTCCTTCATGATAAAGTTGCAAGCCAACCAAAACTTACTTACTAAGTTCATTAGGGTTAATTACGTTATTAAAGAAGTTCATTATACACATAAAATAACGTTGATTAAACCCTAATGACATAGTTAAGTTAAGCGTAAATAATTAATTAAAGTGCCAAGGTCATTAGAGTTAACGACCCAAGGTCATCAAGCAATCCCAAAGTCAAACAAGCCTATAATGATTAAACTTAATTAAAGGGATTGATTAATTATTTAAAAATATTTAAATAAAGGCATAAAAATGAAAGTTGTCTAATTGAGCTTAAAATTTTATTTTTAAAAGCTCTGGGTCTAATTAGATGGCAAAACAATTTTTACAAATAAAAGCCAATTATTTTATTTATTAAAAATCATAGAAGATGCATTTTTCAATTAAAAGAGCTAATTTTAACTTATGCAAAATGTACTCAAATTTGGCATTTCATATTTTTGCTAGATAGAGGACATCATAAAGAGCTTACATATAAATTTTTAGAATTTTTGATGCTATACATGAATTACTATGGTTTTTCAAATAAAACAACATTTAAATCATTTTCTAAAAAAGAAAAATAAAATCCTTTTTCTCTCCCCGCGTTGACCCGACGGCGACGGCGCTTGACAGGCGGCTATCGCCCGGGCGGTGAGGTCTCCGGCGATGAGGTTTGGTCTTACGTGCTCAGCTCGACATCGCGAACAAGATTAGCTAGCTAATGAAGCGGTGGAGTAGAGGCAGCAGGCTCGCCGGTGGCCATGGCGGCACGGCGGAGCTCGGGCGCGTCTGCCAAGCTCACCGGAGTGATTTCTGGCGATGGCGAGTGCACGAATATGTGCAAGACAACAACACAAACATGCTAGGACAGAAAATGAAGCTATCCATGCTAGGACACGAATATGTGCAAGACAACAACGCGCCGACGGTGAGCTACGGTGACCGGCGATTACGGCGTGGTATAGAAGAAATTAAAGGCACCAACAGATGTAGGAGATCACCACAGTCATGGTGCGCTCGAAGTTGAAGGCTCGGAGCGGCTGAGTCGAGCTGCGGACGACGGCGCTAATGGCGGCGGCGGCGCTCCGGTGGCAAGAATGGCGTCACAGCGTGTCCTGTGCACCAAAGAGCGAACCACGGTGTGCATGAGGAGTAGGAGAAGATGGAGGACATGATAGGAGGGTAAATGGAAATATGTTTTCAACCTGGGCGATGGTGGACGGCGAGAAAGCTCACGGCGGCTCGGCGACCGGCCGCGAGAAAGATGACGGCGTGCGGGCGCTTCGGGCGATGAGGGCGGGCACTAGCTGGCTCAGAAGTAGTGCAAGATCAAGGCGGAGCTAAAGGAGACGAAAATGGAGGTGGGGCACTCTTGGTGTCGGCGAATTTCAGTGGCAGACGAGGACGACGTCGACGGCGGCAGAGCGGAGAAGAAGAAGAAGTCGGCCACGACGCTTCTACTTATAACCAGGGCTCGAGGAAAGGAAAAGCGACACGCGGCGAGGATGCTTCGAGCGCAAGGCGAGCTGGCGGCCGCGGCACGCCGGTATGGCGCCGGTGGACGGCGGCGCGGCTTGAGAAGCCGGCAATGGCGGCCGTTCATAGGTCTCGGGACTGTTCAGGAAAATTACAAAAATGCCACTCATCGAAAATAACAAATTACTCCAAAATTTATATAGGAACTTGAAAATATACTAAAATATCATTTGCATGATTTTTTAAGAGCTACACTTTTCATTTAACTAGCATTTTCAGATTCTATCTAGATTTTGAAATATGAATTCAAATTCAAAAGGAGAATTAAACCCTAGAAACAAATATTTAAAATTACTTTTGATTTTTCAATAAAACTTGAAAATCTCCAAAACTATGAAATGCTCAACTTGTCAAACCAAATATTTTTCATATACAAAGTTTTTCTCAAATTATGCATAATTTTTGAATTATGGTTTTAAAAGAGTTCAAATGCTAGAAAACTGTATTTTCAAATTCATTTGAAATTTCTTTTGTAAACTTGTAAAACTTTAAATAACAACTTTGTAGCTCTTGTCAAGATATACAAACTATCTTTTTAGATTTTAAATAACTAACTTTAAATTCCTTATAGATTTTGAATTATAGAAAAGGGGATAAAACCAGGTTTTGAAATAAAGGGTTTTTGAAACCGAACTCAAACTCAATTTGATTTCTAAATTAATTGGTTGGTTATTAGTGATCACAAACATCATCCAAGGATAATTTTAGGTCAATCACCCAATGACACCCTTGCTTGACCAAGTTGACTTTTGAAAAAACATTTTATAGCTTTCCAATTTGAATTTAGATTTGAATTGCAAAACTTGGGAATAAGCTTTGAAATCCAAATTCAATTTCAAATATGGAAATCATTTTTTTAAGGGTTGGAATTAGATTTATACACTATGCTTGACACTAATGTAAACACGGTTTACACCTCAAGTACATAGAGTATAAACTAAGTATTTTAGATTACATTCGAAAGTAGGGTTTTATGATTTCATGTGACAAAACATTCCAGAAACACAATCGACCTATGAAATGTAAACTTGTTTTAATTGATGCACATTAAGGTTGACTTAAACATAAAGGCTTTGCAATGCATATGATGACATGGCATGTTTTAGTTAATATAACACTAGAGGTGTTATAGAAAGACTTCAACGCTGACCTCACAGATGCCAGGAGTGCCATGACAACCTTGTCATGGAACTGTCAAGGTTCCAGAGGGAGCCTTAGCAATTTCAAGATGATCCATCTCACCCGACTGATGAACTCCACTAAATCCCAGATATGTTTTATCTTTGAAACTCATTCTTCCTCTATTATTTGCACTTCTTTAATCAACAGGTTTACAACATTAGATGCTTTTATAGTGCCTGCTGTTGGTCAATCTGAAGGGCCATGGCTCATCTAGAAGGACAACATCAGTCTATAGTAGTAGATCACTCTGAGTACTATATTTTTGCTATGTGTAATAATCACCTAGATAACAAGCAGTTTGGTCTTATCTATGTCTACGGTGATCCACATCATCATGACACCCACCTTATATGGGAGCAAATCATAAATTTTGTTGTAAATAGAAGTGGCTTGCCTATGCTATGTACTGGTGATATGAATGAACTTATGCATGCAACTAAAAAGTCAGGCCCTGGTAGGCCTGATCTTAGACGTATCGATGCTTTCTATAATTATGTTAAGCAGTGCGGCATTGTTGATCTTGGTTATAGTGGTCCTGCCTACACTTGGACTAACAAGACATGATTCTTTACCCACTTTTGAGTGCCTTGATCGCTCCCTTGCTAATGCTGAATGGTGCAATGCTTATCCTAGTACCACTATTTACCATTTTCCTATGCTCCGTAGTGATCATGCTCCCATTCTTACTTTGCTAAATTCTTCCCGACAACGTACTAACAAACCCTTTAGTTTTGAGAATTGGTGGCTGCTTGAACAAGGCTATGAGAACATTGCTAAAACAAGCTGGCTTCGATCAGCTAATCATGCTTTCCATTAGAAAACCAAATATCTTGCAGGTGACCTCAAAAAATAGAGAAAGAGAAAGCCCAAATTATCTGATCAATTGCAGGCTATTGAAGATCTACTCATTCAGGAACAGACCAAGCCACCGAACCAACAGGACTTCAACATCCAAAATTAGCTAAGCCAACAACATCACCAACTTCTCATTAGAGATGAGCAATTCCATCTTCAGCGTGCTAAAAAGAATTGGGCCCGTCTGGGAGATAGGAACACTTCTTACTTTTATCAAGCTATTGTTAAAAGGACTAGAAAAAATAGAATTACATACTTGCTTAACCCAGATGGCTCTGAATCTACTACCCAGGAGCAGCTATCTAATACTTTAAATGCCTACTTTCAAAATCTTTTTACTACTGATTGATCTAATAATCAAAATGTGCAAGATGCTTCCAGCCTTTTACTGTGTGCAAGAAACAGAAGCAACACAAGTGTTCAGGATCACCAACATCCAGAAGCACAGGCAAGCAGCACCTCGGCACAAAAACTTTGGTCAGTCAGCACCAACTCCAAACTGACTTTACAAGAATTACACAACATTAACAAAGAAATGAGAAGCAATGCATCGCCTGGACCGGATGGACTTAGTGCAGCCTTCTATAAATCAACCTGGTCGTGGATATCCGGTGATGTCCATAAGCTGGTAACTGATTTCTATAATTCAGCTTTCATGATTCCTGAAATTAATCAAACTTTTCTTGTCTTAGCACCTAAAAAAGTCAAGGAACTCTCCCTCAAGACTTCAGACCTATAAGTCTTTGCAATGTAGCTTACAAAATAATTGATAAATCAATAGCTGAAAGACTGAAACCTTATTTACCTGATTTTATTGACCATGCTCAGGTTGTCTTTGTTAAGAATAGACATATTTCTTTTAATGTTATTATTACTCAAGAACTTATCCACTCTTTTCAACTAAGGACATGGAAGCAGCAAAGTTTTCTTCTTAAAATTGATTTGGCAAAAGCTTTTGACAGACTGAAATGGAACTTTATTGTTGCAGCTCTTACTCGTTTAGCCCTTCATCCTCATTTCATCAACCTTATTTATGCATGTATTTTTACTCCTATTTTTTCTGTCTTGGTTAATGGTGAGCCTTCTAATCATATGGCCTAACCATGGTATCCGCCAAGGTTGCCCCCTCTCTCCTTACCTCTTTATTGTAGCAATTAACAAGTTATCTATTGCTCTACAACAGGAAATGCAAAACTCAAACCTCACGGGAATCAGTTTAGGACCTGGATGCCCACCGATCCACTCCCTCCTTTTTGCAGATGATCTCATTCTTTGTGGTCATGCTACGACACAAGAAGCAACTACAATAAAAATCCATCCTACAAAGATTCTACAATGCATCAGGTCAGACCCCGAATCTTCAGAAATCTGCTATCCTCTTCAGTAAAAATGTAAATGCCACTTTAGCAGATTCTATTAAGCAAATTTTCCCAGTCCCTGACCTGCAACCAAATACCAAGCACTTAGGCCACCCCATCATTTTCAACCATGGAGACAGGAATAGAGCTTATAATTTCATTTTTGGCAAATTCCAATCTAAACTAACAACGGTAAGAGCCAACAAACTCAATCATGCAGGTAGACTCACTTATATTCAATTTGTGCTCTCCTCGATCCCCATTTACTATATGTCCACAGTTCTCTTTTTCAAAGAGTTTGTGCATAAAATTAACACTATCATTAGGAGATTTTGGTGGACAGGTGTACGAGATGAGAATCCCACTTCCCCCATTTCTTATAGATCCTAGGATGACATTTGTCAAAGCAAAGATAATGGAGGTTTGGGAATCAGAGATTTAGGAATAGTGAACAAGAGTCTTATTCTTAATGCTGCTGTAACATTGTAACCAAAAAACATCCTATGCTTACAGCAGTCCTCAAATCTAAATACTATCCTAACTGCTCCTTTTGGACAGCAAAAAATATAGGCACCCGCTCCATTTTTTGGTCATCTATAATGCATGTGAAACAGGAGCTCCACAACAACGTCATTCCCCAACTACATGCAGGAAATGCCTCCATTTGGTCAACACCATGGTGCCCAATCTGGAACAATATTTATGAACATATGAAGAGCCCAGTCATAGTCACTCCCCTTCCATCCAAAGTCTCGGATCTTTAGATTGAAAATACACACGATTGAGACCTTCAACTTATTAATGAAATTTTTTGATTTTGAAGTAGTGCAGGCCATTACCTCTACCATTCCTGACCCTTCAGAAAGCCAAGATGTCCTGTGACGGAAAATAGCAAGTAAAGGCAACTGCTCCACAAAGGAATTCTACAAAACTCTATCGAGAAATAATGTGATTCAACTACCATCACAAGGCTCGAGAAGCATTCTACCACAAGCAAATCAAATCTTATGTCGTGCCTTGAAAATCAAAACTCTCCCACCACTAATCAAAACCTTCACATGGTGCCTCATAAGAAGAGCTCTAGCGACAGGAGAGCGAGTCTCAGGGTATTCTATGCATTTAGATAAACATTGTGCTGCCTGTGGACAAGTTGAAAATGACTTCCACATTTTCTTCCAATGTGCACTCCCAAATGAGGTATGGTCCACATTTGATCCTCCTATAGATACTAACAACCTTACTCCTGAGGATGATGGTATCCAAGTCACTTTGCCTATTATCATTCCAAGTACCATTAGTGATTCTAACTTGCAAAAATTCCTTCTTACTCTATGGTATCTTTGGAAAGCCAGAAATGATTACCATTTTAATCGCAGGCAATGGAAGGCTACACAAGTTCATTCTGTAGCTGCAGCTCACATGTACACTTACAACACTGCTCTTATTATGCAGAATCCTACTCACACCTGCACTACCACACCCACCAACACTCATCAAGAGCAGCTACATTCAAATAATCCTTCTGCAGATTCCATTTCTAATATGCCTTCAGGTTCCCAAATGCAAATGGCGATACATCACCCATCAGAGGACATCCATCAAACCCTGGGGATAAGCCAACAAATGCAAGGTATGAATTCTGCAAGTACAACTACAAGGCCTCATCAAATGGACAGGTTCACGATTCAAACACCAGAGCTTCTTCCAGAAATTTGATGCTTTGTGGATGCCTCTACACTACCTGATCAACTATCTCAATCCACTAGGAGTGCCGACATTAGAATACTTTTTGTCAATTCACAGGTACAACCGGTGCAAACAATTCAGATCAAAGCGATGATGAATCCTACCCATTCAGTCATCATGGCACAGGCTGCTTCCCTCGCACTAGCAGTAATGGTTGCTGAACGACTTAACTTCAACGACATATATTTCTTGTCAGATTGCAGCCAGCTAGTGTGTTTCCTCAACTCTGAGGATCATACTAATCCTCCTGACTGGAGAATACAACCTTTCACTCAGATTTTTGATAACTTTGTCTCCACTCATCAGGCCAAGATTTACAAGATTAACATGACTTTGAATTCTATGGCTGATGGGCTAGCTAAGGAAGCTCTTCAATCCGTAGTACCAATAGAATATGATATATAAAATATATACTTTTACATTAGCCATGATCATCAGTGCCCTCTCAAGGATGCACTAACCCCTATAATCCTAAACTCTGTAAGGATTATTGCAGCAACTTGCTACTAATATATTATTGTTTATTGTAAAATTGCTGCTAATATATTGTTGTTTGTTGTTAAAAAAAAATCCAGGCTGCAATAAAAAAAAA
>CM041635.1:2455587-2465868 GCA_023333625.1 Bothriochloa decipiens
AGAAGTTATGAATTTTCAAAGATTTAACAGAAAGCTGGAATCAGTTCCAAAAAAGAAAAAGAAAAAACACTTTTGCACCGAGCGCCCTGAGTTAACCAGAAATTCACCAAGCCCTATAAAGAAGTTCTCTGTGTCTGGCAGTTATGCACGAAGAACCTTGACTTTTGTCGTATTCAAGGACGAAGTCCTTGCACAGGGGTTCTCCTGCCAAATTGAGCCGAGAGATAGCACGAGCGGGCCTAGGCGAGTCGATTGAGGGTCCTAGCGCGGTCGGAGCAATCGCCGTGGTGGCTCGGCCACGTGCGCAGGCGGACGGCGGCTTCCCGTCGGCGGCGCAGCCGAAAAATTCGGCTGGGAACGACCCGCACTGGCTTCATGGACTAGGGTTACGGCTTCTACACGGCAAGGCACAGCTAGAGCTTGAGTCAGAGAGAGAAAAGGGTAGCTGAATCGACCGGGACGCGGCGGCGGTGGTCACCGGCTCACCGGCCACGGGGAAGAAGCTCTCGATTGGGGTCTTACCCTAGGCGAGGACGGCTGCTGGCAGGCGCAATAGCAAGCGCACGTCGAGGCGAGTCCGTGTGCGCGTTTGGAGCAGAAAATGAGCAGCGGTGAAGCTCGGCGATGGCGACGCGTTCGGCGGCGGCGAGCTCGTGGAACGGGAGAAAGAGGCGGGGAGAGCAGAGAGTGAGAGGGAGGACAGAAAGAGGGAGCGGCCGCGCACGATTTAACGCGGTCGGGACGGTCGTGAACTCCCCAGACCGCCGGTGTACGCGCACCACGTGGAGCGCGCGAGCTGGGCGCCATGGGCGGTGGCCGGCCATTTCTCTAACGGCTTTGACCAACCGTCACTGAAATGCTATTTCCAGAACCTCTAATATAAACTTTTCTGCCCTATAACTCCCAAACTAAGCCGAATTAGCCAAAACTTATATTAGAGAAAATGTAGCCCTAGAAGAGTAGAACATTTCATCTATACAAAGTTTGGCCAGATTCTGCACAGATTTTGAAATACAAAAATCTAAATGAAAATGCCCCTTAAATCCCTGAAAATAGAAAAACAGCCCCCAAATCTGCCTTTTTTAACATTTTTGAACATCTTCCATGTATTTTCATGAAAAGTGGTAATAACAACTTTTGTTCCTTATGAAATTATCTACAAACTTTATTTAGGGTGCACACACATGCAAGCAATCTAGCTACCACTTTCAATTCAGTCAAACAAAACCACTTTCATGGTCCACCTTAGTCAACCATGACAACAAAGCTTAATTAACCAAATTCATGAACATAAACCCAGGTTCATTTGGTGTCCTAATCATGTCTAGGTTACCTTAGAGGTCATCAAACACCAAACACTTATTCCACTTATCCAATTCATGTGAAATGCAAGCATAATTTGAATAATTCAAGATCCACATAAAATGACAATTAATCTTTTCATCAATGCCATGCATAATGATGCTTATGCTTAAGAATGCAAGTGATTATGCATGCTTAACACCTTGGGTGTTACAGCCCTTCCCCCCTTAAATAAATCTCGTCCCAAGATTTAAGTAGACTAACCATTCTTTATGAAAATCGGGATATACTTCTTTTAAATAGTCCTCCGTTTCCCAAGTGGCATCGCCATCATCATGATTACTCTAAGAAACCTTGTATTGCCTGACCACGTGATTTCTGGTCACTCTGTCCTTGACATCCAGGAGTCTCATAGGCTTCTCTTCATAAGTTAAATCTGAACTCAGCTTAATGAGCTAGACCCTGACAGCTTCTTCTGTTGGAACACGTAGACATTTCTTGAGTTGGGATACATGGAAAACAGGAAACACTGCACTCATCTCGTCAGGCAGTTTGAGCTTATAGGACCACAATCCCTTTCTTTCTATCACCTGATATGGACCAACATAACAAGGTGCTAGTTTTCTCTTAACTCCAAAACGTTGCACTTTCTTCTTAGGCGAGACCTTCAGATACACATAATCACCAACGTTAAAAGTTAGAGGTCTTCTTCTCTTGTCAGCATAACTCTTCTGATGAGATTGTGCAGCTGCTATGTGTTGTTGAATTGTTCGAACCTACTCTTCAGCTTCTTTAACAAAGTCAATACCATAATATCTTCATTCCCCAGGTCCTACCCAATTCACAGGCATTCTACACTTTCGGCCATACAGTGCCTCAAAAGGAGCCATCTGTATACTCTCTTGATAACTATTGTTATAAGAGAATTCTGCCAAAGGTAACCATTTCTCCCATAAACCCTTAGATCATAAAACACAAGCCCTCAAGAGATCTTCAAGAACTTGATTCACTCTTTCTATTTGGCCTGAAGTTTGAGGATGATAAGTTGTACTATGATTCAGTTTTGTCCCCAAATCCTTCTGCAAGTGTTCCTAGAAATGAGCGATAAACTGAGATCCTCGATCAGATACAATTATCTTGGGAATTCCATGCAAATGAATGATCTCCCTAAGATAAGTATCAGCATATTGGGGCGGTCGATAATCTGTATGAACTGGAATAAAATGCACACTCTTGGTAAGTCGATCAACGATTACCCAAATAGAATCATGCCCTTTTTGAGTGGTGGGAAGTCTGGTAATGAAATCCATACTGATGTCTTCCCATTTCCATTCAGGAATCGGCAACGGTTGAAGCATTCCGGCTGGTTTTAAATGAACAGCCTTTATGCGGCAACAGATATCACACCGTGCAACATAAGCGGCAATCTCTTTCCTCATTTTGGTCCACCGATAGCGAGCTTTCAGATCATGAAACATCTTACTACCTCCAGGATGAATTGATAACTTTGATAAGTGGGCTTCATCCATGATTTGGTTTCTGAGTTCTCTATCCTTTGGTACGACCAGACGATCGTCAAACCATAAGATTCCCTTCTCATCTACTCTGAAATGCTTGATTGGCTATTTCAGCATCTTCTCCTTGATATGACCTATACCCTTGTCAGTTTTCTGACCCTCGATGATCTTGCTTTTAAATGAGAAACTAATTTGGATGTTACGCATCACAATAGGATGCATGAGATTAAAGCCATCTGCTAACAAAGGTTGAATCTCATGGCAATGAGATTTCTGACTCAACGCATCAACGGCTACATTTGCCTTCCCTGGATGATACAAGATCTCCATATTGAAGTCCTTGATAAACTCCATCCATCGATGTTGCCTCATGTTCAACTCGAGTTGGGTGAAGATATACTTCAGACTCTTGTGATCAGTGTAGACTTTGCAGAAATTACCCAACAAATAATGCCTCCAGATTTTTAGAGCATGCACAACAGCTGCTAGCTCCAAATCATGCGTTGGATAATTCACTTCATGCTTCTTTAACTGGCATGAGGCATAAGCTATGACTCTTCCTTCTTGCATAAGCACACATCATAAGCCTGTTTTTGATGCATCACAATATACATCAAAAGGTTTCCCTAAATCCGGTTGCGCTAGAACAGGAGCAGTGGTCAATAATTCCCGCAAGGTACAGAAAGCTGTTTCACACTCTTCTATCCAGACAAATTTCTTCTCTTTCTGCAATAGATTCATCATAGGTTTGGCAATCTTCGAAAAATCTGGAATGAAACGACGGTAATATCCGGCTAGACCGAGAAAACTCTGAACTTCATGCACAGAAGTTGGCACTTTCCAATCCATAACCTCTTGTACTTTGCTTGGGTCTACTGAGATTCCCTCATCTAATAAAACATGGCCAAGGAATTGAACTTTCTTGAGCCAAAACTCACACTTGCTAAACTTGGCATACAGCTTATGCTCCCTAAGCCTTTCTAAAACAATTCTCAGATGCTCGGCATGATTTTCTTCATTCTCTAAGCACACCAAGATGTCATCAATAAACACTACCACAAACTTGTCTAACTCAGGCATAAAGACCAAATTCATCAGATACATAAAGTATGTAGGAGCATTTGTTAAGCCAAAAGACATAACAAGATACTCGTACAATCCATATCTGGTAGAAAAAGCGGTCTTAGGCACATCTTTCGGTCTAATCTTGATCTGATGGTAACCGGACCTAAGATCAATCCTGGAAAACACCCTCGCCTTGGACAACTGGTCGAACAGAATGTCAATATGGGGTAACGGATACTTGTTCTTAATGGTCACAGCATTGAGTGGACGATAATCCACGCACATCCGCAGAGATTTGTCCTTCTTCTTCACAAAGATAGCAGGACAACCCCATTCCGACACACTAGGGTGAATAAGACCCTTGTCTAACAATTCTTTCAACTGATTTTTAACCTCTGCCAATTCATTTGGCGGCATCCGATATGGTCTCCTAGAAATTGGGGTGGTACCAGGTAATAATTCTATGCGAAACTCAACATCCCTATCTGGTGGAAGACCCGAAAGCTCTTTAGGAAAACATCCAAAAACTCACACACGACAGGAATTTCGGGAAGAGGGGTCACACGAGTAGAATAGGATACGCTCTCTAGCTTAAACTTTCAGGGTAACGGCACTTGAAAAGTACCTTCCCCAAGAGGATTTCTGATAGATAGCACCCTATTACCTGTAACGATCACAACACCCCAGAATTTCATCCAACTCATCCCAACTATCACATCCACTCCTAAGCCTGGTAGAACTATCAAGTTCAATCGGAACCTCCACTTGTCTAGATCTATAGTTGCACCCTGAACTATCTGCTTAGTTGTTATGTCAGCCCCAGCTGAACTAACCTTGAATTCAATACTCAATTCAAGTATCTTTTGATCATGCTTCTGTGCAAATGCTTGACTCATGAAAGAATGCAATGATCCAGAATCAAATAAAATAGCGGCAGGGATTTGATTCATAGGAAACATACCCATAGTTACTGGTTCACCAGCAAGAATCTCCTCAATCGAGGTGTTGTGCACACGAGCTTGGTAAGGGGCCTGCTGCTTCTTGGGAAAAGGGCAATAACGAGCAAAGTGCCCTGTCTGGTTGCAGTTGAAGCAAGGTCCATTAACAGGTGTCTTGTTAACACCGATCAAGCTGCTCTGTCCTGCTTTCCCCTGTGGAGCAGGAACTTTGAATGCTTTTGATGCTTCTGCTGATTCTGAGCTGGATAAGGATTATGTCTTTTCTGCTACGGGGGCCTAAATCTCGCACCAGACATAGGTGGATGAAACGGCGTACAAAAAGCAGTTAGGGCTCTTGACTGAGAAGAACCACCTCCATCATGAGCTCTCTTGCGATTCTTGGCAGCAGCATGAACGTTGTTACTATTCTCTTGCATAATACAATCATTCAAAAAGTCATTGAAAGTAACACGGGCAGAAGTGCTCATGGTCTTCATCAACTTGGAACTCAAGCCTCTCTTGAAACTAGCTATCTTGTTCTCATCAGTGTTAACAAATTCAGGAGCATACCGACTCAAATTATTGAAGGCGTGCAGATACTCCTTCACATTATGAGTTCCCATACTGAGCGACAGAAACTCAGTCTTCTTCAAAGCCATCAGACTGGGAGGAATGAAATTCCCCCGGAAAGCACGTACAAAGCGGTCCCAAGTAATAGGAACACCCTGTGAAAAGGTAGTGCGATGTTGCTTCCACCACGTCCCCGCTTGTCTCTCAAGTTGATGGGCTGCATACTCCGCTTTTAGTTCTTCTGTTAACCTTAGAAGATGAAATTTATCTTCCATGGTGTTGAGCCATTCATCTGCTTCAAGAGGTTCAAGAGCATCTTTAAACATAGGAGGTTTAGTGTCATGAAATTCCTTGAAGCTGTTGTACTGATTTTGCTGAGGACCCTGACGAACATCATGGGCCAAGCTTTCACGAAGAAGCTGCTCGACGTTGCGCTGGCTGCCCAATAATTGAGCAAACAGCTACTCTGCATTGGTCAGAGGTGGGGGTGGTACACCCCAAGCAGTGTTGCCAGCACCCTCAACAGCGCCACCACTACCATTACCACCCGAACCACTACGGGTAACCAGCATCTGCATATTTCAGTGACAAGACTTATTAGGTGAATGTTGTCACAATAAGAGGTGAAGGTAACAATTATGCCAGCTGAATTTACTGAGGAGAATAAATTCACACAATCAATAGAGGCACAATAATTCCAATTTTCACATCACAACATCACTCAATAATATTTCGAACCATCGAAAAGTGTCTTACAACATCCAAATTTGCCAGCATACATACACTGGACTTTTAAAGATGTACGGATATCATCACATCAACATAAGTTCCAATATTACATCAAAGTCTCCATAGCATGCAAAAGGGGTTACATGACCATCTGACAGAACGCAAAAGAACAACTAGCGACTAGCGATCATCAACACGGCTACTCTCCATTGTTGCTACCCTCGCTAGAAGCACCATCCAAATACCTCCTAGCTGCTGCTAAGGCTGCCCTCAGCTGACAGATCTCCTCCTGCTTCCTGTGCACCTCCTCGTGAAGACTAGCATTATAAGCATGAACGTCCTCCACGTCCTCGAGCACCTGCTGCTGACGGATGCTAAGACGACGGAACTCGGACCAGGATTCATCCCTAGCCTGAGCCATCTTCTGGCTCTCCAGCACAGCCTTGTCTCGATGCTAAGACACACGGGCGACCTCCTCCCGCGAGCGCTGAAGCTCACATGTCAACTCACGCTTCTCCTTGCGTGCATCAGCTCGAGCCTCCTTGAACTTCATATCTAGACGAAGTGCCTTAGTCTCCATGCTGACATAGGCCCTCATCACTGCAAACATAGCACTCATGGCAGGCGTGCTGCTACCCTGCGCCTCCTCAGGACCTGCCTCCAATGGGTTTCCCTCAGCATGTGGCCACCTAGAAAGGCGGTGAGCAAAAGCAAACACTCCAGGAAAAGCCTGGGCAAGCTGGTGAGGTATCATCTCCATCAGTTGCTCCACCACGTCACAAGCTGCAAAAGTGGCATCGTCTTGGCAGTCCTACCCGCACCAAAACAGCGCCACCTGACCTGGTGGGGGTCACCGTCCAAAGGTGGAACAACTACCTCCACCCAAGTCTCTCCATAGTTTACCAAGTCATCCTTATCCCAGTAATAGTGAGGCTCCATGCCCACCATATACCCAGCGTTGGAGAGAATCCTCCAAAGAAGGCTAGGCATGGCGTGCTCCTCCAGAAAAGTGTCCACCTCCCTTGGTGCCGACTCATGAACAGCCAAAGAACCACGGGGCACTCCTCCTCCAGTGGACTTGCGAGCGGTCTGCTTGGTTCTCGGCATCTGTCCAAAAGTTGTATATCCCATAAGTTTATAATTTTAAAGAAATGAGACCATAGAATTATAAGGGAAGGAACGATGGAAAGTATGAATGAGCAATTTAAACCATGATGCATGCATGTTACATACGTCCTCACGAACTAATAATCTAACACTCTAGGCGGTGGCATATATCGTTCTCTCATTTATACGTAACTACTTCGTTCTACCGTTCGCGGTTAGTGTACCTGCAGAAAATTCATTTCAGCCCATATCCCATATGAATGCAATTCGACGTAAAAATTCACGCACCTTTCGAACAAGGTGAAAACACTGATTACTTACTACCCCAACAAGTCACGCAGAAGATGACACCGCCAGAAGACGGTCCCAACATGGGATACCTTCATATATACATGTGTGCAACATGTAAATACTCCAGCATCAATAAGCACTCCCCTAGACTGGCATTACATCCAATCATGCTCTCACAACTCACACTTACCAAGGCGTAGAGGCAATTTGATCCATACATTACCATTCAAGTGAATGGCACCCATACGACTCTGTCATTGTATAGGCAACGACAAACAGAAAATATGATGCAATTTCCCCCAAGTCAGTACTTAATTAAGCCACCTGAATTCCTATTGGGCATAAAGGATATGACCACTGGCACACTCTAGTTTTCAAAACCATAGATTTGAACACCTATATATAACTATAATTTTGTAAATGCCTTTCGCAAACCAAAAACTCTTTTATTTTAAATACTTGTGAACAGTAACATGCTAAACCTGCTCCGATGCTAGCTGTGACAGAACCGACCAATTTATTAGAGCACAAGCACATAATTTGCCATTAAGACGGCAAACTATATGATTGAGACCTAATAAACCCGGTAGTCATACCAAAATCTCGGAGGATTTCAAACATTTCTGGCACGACCAAGATCGTAATAGTTTAGCGTTCCCATTCACAAGCACATAGTTCGCACATAGTGTAAAACATCAGAGTTCAAATAAGTTATTACAAACCAAGTTCAAATTTGAAATAAAGCGGAAGCAATTTAGTTCAAATCCACACACACACTTAGTTCAAATACAGTGCCAGGTCCTCGGTCAATATCCAACAAAAGCATAAAGTAGAGTGACTGTGCCCAAGGTCTAGTCATCTCCCAAGGCGGGATAGAAGCAGTGCTGACAATAGCCATAAAACATCTCACCATCTGCAAAAACATGGAAAATAAAACCCTAAGTACGAGGATGTACTAAGCTAGACTTACCCATCATAAACTAAAAATAAATTGACTCCAAGGAGTATGCAAGGCTATATAGGTAGGGTAGCTGACTCATTTAATTGCGGAAAAGCTTGCATTAAGGAACAATTAACAAGAACCTTCTAGCAATGTATTTTAATCTGATTAACATTATCATGCTACATTAGCACCTGTACTAAACAAGCATGGTAATAATTATTCAACAGTAAAAGTAACCAATTTTGGTTGAGTATCTTTCCATCTCAAAAGCTCAACCATCTCATCTCTTTGTTCAAGTTCTTACTACGATGCCGCTGCTCAAGTCAAGTGTTCACTGTCCAGGAATGATGGCGATTATAATCGATTACTAACCAGCTGGCGGGTATTCCTCACACAAACCACACTCACCCGCTAAGGTGAGCTACAGATCACCGACATTCAATTCGGAAAAGCGCGGGATCAACAGGTACCATCGTATCCAGGAACCGCCCGGCTGCCTTATTCAGGGCGACCCTGACCTCGGACTTACTCTCCGTGTAACCTGTGGTCCCCCATCTTCACCAATACGATGCGTACAGCAGGTCGACTCCTGGCCCAAATCAAAATTAGGCTTCGCGGTCGGAACGACTTATCCTTCCAGCTAAATGTGAGGCATAAATTCAATATGACTTGAGGACGTACAACGGACGAGGTCCTAGTTTGACACAGACGGGATAACCACACTGAACCTCCAGTTCAGTCTCAAAACCAATCCCGCCCGGTCTCGATTTATTATCTTCACATGGTTATCCAAGATAACAATGTATTCAACCATTCTGAGTCACCACCTATAACTCACGGATGACAAGAAATCACCTGACTTCTACCAATCTAGTTAAAGCAGGGCTGAGCAGATAATCGCACCTGAACCTAACAGGGTTGAAGTATAAGTAGTGGCATGGAATATAAGTAATGTAGCAACGGTATAAGACAACGCCTATAACTTAATGCATCAAACAAGTAAAGGACTCAAGTTAGATATTTTGTAAACCACAGGGAGAATGCTTCGGGGCTTGCCTTTTAGGAAAGAGCTTGGCTGATGGTTGGGACACTTCAGAAGATCAACTTCGGGATCCTCTTCTGCTGCTACTTCCTGCACCAAAGCTTCCTGCTGGCCTTCCTCTCCTTGTACTCCGGGAACTACCGATTCGAGCTCCGACGATCCTATATGATGCATGATGCGTATGAATACTATGCATACATAAAAGTATAATGCTCATGCTAATGGTGAATGAATGCTCAGCTAAGATAAATGATATGATTTTGAAACATGTAAGATAAGCGCATGTCATCTGCATTCTCTTCTACCGATAAATCTTTAAACAAGTCTCGCATTATAATTTACTTGCACACTATAAGCAATTATAAACAACCTTTGTTTTGCATACTACCTTCTACTGAACTAAAACCAATAGCAGATCACACACCTCACAAATATCATAAAAAGCATTTTTACACACATGAAATGATAGCTTTAAAGCATTATTACTTATTAAAACAAATCATGGTATAACTACAACATGACTTTAGACTACTTAGAAAATTCTGTAAAAATTACAGAAGCTTAAACATACCCAACAAATACTACCATAAAAATTTTAGGTCAAAACAGTAAGCACTTTACCCTACACAAAAATGACAAGGCAGCATAATTCACTGGGCATAAAATACTTTGTATATAGAAAAATGTCAAACAACAGATCTCATAACATTATTAGCTCTAGATTGACATAAAAACATCCTCCAAAAAGTTTCATGCACAAATTCCTTATATATTATT
>CM041635.1:2468884-2481916 GCA_023333625.1 Bothriochloa decipiens
ATCATGGTTAGCCATCATAAGTTAGCCATGAAAATTTTGGGTACCTATAGGTGCAAGGTTATAATTCTGAGAGAATTCTTACATGGTCATCCATGCCTTGTTGGTCCATATTCCAACAGCTTGTTGCCTGTCCTGGAGAGATAATACAACATGTCCATGTTTAGTAAAGAATTTAAAGAAAAAAGCAATCTGGACAATGGACATCGTACAATAAAATTCAAAAGCTAACTTAACATCAAACAAAACAACTATAAATGGTGTATAATAACAGTAATCCACCAAACAATATGAATTGTGAACCAAATATGGTAAGGTAATCTTTCTCATGCGTAGATTCCGTGCTCTGCTTATGTACGGCGCACCATACACACGTGGACCTGCCCGTGTCCCAGCGTAATTTTGGCTTTCTGTGGTTAATCTCGTGCCCACTATCAGCCACCACACAGTAGGTGCAGTGGTCCCCACTTCCTCTCCCTCCACGTCATTTCTTCCATGTTTTCCTCGGCGCCTCAGCCGCCGCCGCCCCCTCTCCTCCCCTCGCCGCGTCAGCCAAAAGCCACCCCCATGGACGGCAACATCATTGCGAGCCGTCTCCGTGCCACCACTGCTGATGCCACGCATCACCTCGCAGCCCCTTAGGATTGACTCACTCACATAGTCATGCTCCACCATCCCTGTCCAGATCCCCATCCCTCTCACCTTCTGCGCCGTTGGCAGATCTTGGGCGCAAACCCATAGCCATCCTCCATCGTCTCCTGCTGGCTTCGTCCACATCACAGCGCGGCATCCATGGCCTCTCAGGAACTCCCCCTTCTCTTGGAGGCAGGTGGCTGCACCGACCAGGCCTATTGCTATTGGTCTGGTTGATCTGCTGGAGTTACAGGGGCTGCTCGGTCTCCATCTCCATGATATACCGGCTTGTGCGCCTCAATCATGCATTCCACGGTGCTTGTGCAGGGGCACTAAGGATGCGGAGGGGATGGCGACCACCACATGCTGCTCACCCTGGACCAACACTTCGTTCTGATGAGTGAGGGCTCCTCGGGCAACTGCTCCACGCTGGGAACACCAGGTGCCTGCCCAGCACGGAGATCAGGTACATGCTCATTTACAACATCTAAGCAGTCCCCTCACTAACCAGTGCTAGCCTCAACAAGCAACAAGAGGCCTACCTAGCACTCCTCGATCTAATTCATGCCCCTGAAAATAAATAGATGGTCATTCCCTTTTCAGTCATAGCATGTGAAATACATGTTCCACCCTCATGGTGTAGGCAGACGATGTGCTTCACTTATTGTCTCTGAGAAGTCAGGCACGATATGCTACCCTTCTGATTCATGAACAGTACGAACTGTTTTGGTAACAGGTCTAACAGCTATGCATGTGTCTCTATGCAAAAAGATTGGATATGATGACCTTGCAATACTCATCCGCCATCCCCTCTGTTCCTTGCCATTTATCAAATGTATCACTGTATATGCTGATAACATGAGTTTAATAGAATCTCTCGACACAGAATTAAGATTGTGAGGTACATGGTTCAAAAGTTATTGGATTACATATATTGTGAGGCCAAATATTTGTCCAGATCAGCTAATTTCAAATATAAGCACAAATTAGCTGTCATAGAAAAGTATATGGTTTGCAGATGTGGTCCATGCCTTCAGCGTTTCCAACATAATATGTTAGAATTCATACACGAGTTAGCTAATAATCAATCCTACTTTTGTGTTGCTAAGCAACAAAATATAGTGCATGTAGTGTCATCCTTTATCTGGGTCATGGATTTATCTAGCTACATGTAACCACAGATGTACATAAATCTATGCTAATGTAATTTTCACTATGATATCCAAGAGCCCCACAAAGAAAAGTTCTACCCATCTTTCACAAAAAGGAAAAAAAACATGGTATAGCTGTATGTTTAAAGTCTAAACACAACATTCTATAAGACAACTTCTGCTATCCGTATTTCAGTGGTAGACATCAGACTTCTAATTTATCTAATGATAAAGACTCTTGGTCCTTTTGTTCAAACAGTGCATGAGTTCTTGACAGTTCCGTACAGCAAAATTGCAGCAAATAAAGTAGATGATAAGTTTATTTCTTATATCTTTATTCTGACCTTAAATTTTTTGCAGTTCAGTCTTTTGCACCAGATCTCCGTCACCTTGTGCACATGGCCCAGCAGACTTGATAAGTATCTTTCAACAAGAAAACTTCCTTCTCAGGGTACTGCATGTTTTGTTGGTTAATACTGTTAAGCCAGTTTGGAACGCAGGAATATAAAACAGAGGAATTGAACAAAACATACGAAAGAGATAGGAATGTAGTGTTAAAACAGAGGAATGAAAAACACAGGAATTTTGAAACATTGTTGTTTGGAATGCAGGAATGGAAGCCGTGCTCAAACTAGATTCTGGCCAGCTTGCATGCCACCAGACATGCTAACAATGCCTCATTGTGCTTCATTGCATTGGACTTCGTGAAGGAAAGAAAACCAAGAGGTAGAACTGGATGTTCATTTTCCTCCGTACAGGTACAGGAAACTTTCCTTTGGAAAGGAAGTGATTAATCCTCCATTTCAAACGCTGCTAAGGAGCAAAAATATAGGAATGGTGATTCCTTTAGAATTTCTCTGGAATTCCTGTAATCCAAACACCCCCTATACTTCTATATGAGAAGAACTGGTGAGTCCGTGTTGGTCCCTATGTTGCTTCCCTCCTCACTACGTCCTCTCCATGCTCAACAGAGATTCATATTCAGTAGCAATGAAATCAACTCTGAATACTAGCAGGTGAGTAATAATTGTAGGTACTTTACTTATGTCCGGAC
Source organism: Bothriochloa decipiens (assembly GCA_023333625.1). Lineage (NCBI taxonomy): Eukaryota > Viridiplantae > Streptophyta > Magnoliopsida > Poales > Poaceae > Bothriochloa > Bothriochloa decipiens. The sequence goes on from CM041635.1 coordinate 2,471,720, forward strand.
AATATGAAATCCCATAAAAATGTACGAGATGAGCAGAGATAGTTCATCTCCTCCTTTGGGTGATAAATTGATTTATTCTTCTTTGCTGAAGAATATCATATGACAGTTCTCACATAAATTCAATGCATTTACTCATCATCAGGGAGAAAGAAGGAAATTTCTGCCAACATCAATTCTGTTATTATGTAGTCCTTTTTTTTTTTTGGGTAATATGAACTCCCATCAGAAATATACACGATAATTAGATAGTTCATCTCCTCTATTAGGTGATGAAATTGGTTTATTCTTTTTTTTTTTTTTTGCTTTCTCTTTTCTTAAAAGCATTTACATTTATGTATGTAGCACTAACATATAACTAATGTATATTTGAGTCTCCAAAGACCAGAGTGCTTCACTCTGATGTACATATGTAAATTAATGAATATACTATCCCGTCACTTTGTACCTTGCCGTAGACATGCAAGAATACCACTTTAGACTTGACAAAGCACAAACTATAGGCATGTGCAGCCTATATGGGCGCGGCAACGCGCACCTGCCTGCCTAGTAGAACTGAAATGCCATAAAAAGAACAGCAATAAGCTTTGTGACGAAGATAAAACTTATCAACTTCAATATGTCAGAATCCAGATTTGATGAAATGTCATCAAAACTGATTCAGATCTTTTGCTGTTGCATACAGATCATGTACAATCGAATGACATTTCACCATAAATCATTTTTTTTACACTTAGGCCAATTGCTAAATGGAATGATCATACAACTAAAAGATTTAAGCAACTATAAGAATCCAAATGGTATTCCCATAGATCAATTTTAGCCTAAAGTACTTGTTAAAAGGTCATTGTCATATACTAGGAAAATATTTCAGCAAGGTATCACAGCTCTGTATATGGCACTCCCTCTGCACCTATATTGAAGTTGAGTACATGCAAGGGCCTGCTTGGCAATTTAGGACAATTATCTTCATAAGGAACATCAGTGCATAAGGATCTAGATGATTGTTTGGGAAACATGATTAGTATCCTAAAAGCAGCTACAGACTTCCCCCATGTGCCACCGCAGGGTACAGCGGCTCCTTGCCGGAGCTTCACCCAGGGGCGGATCCAGTTAAGGGACATGTCTACACCCAATAATTTCTGCAAAAACTTCGAAGTTAGGAGGCTTGTCGAATAGCTAATTAGCTTTAAGTTAGGGTTTCGGTGCTCAGCTTCGCACGGCATGAAGCAAGGGAAGGAAAGGGAAGAGAACGGGTGGAAGTACCTGGTGGGTGCTCGTCGCCGGCGAAGAGAACAACGAAAGCCTCAGCACCTGGCTTACGGCGGCGGCGGGCTGCCGACCAGTCGTCTGAGAGCGAGAGGGGGGCGAGAGAGACAGACGACGCACGAGGAGCCGAAGAGGGATGCAGCAGCGGACGGAAGGAAGGGAAGGGTGCATCGACGGCGTCAGAAACAGCGCACCTGCACGGGCCTTCTTCTTCTGGGCCGTTTTTTTTTAACAGTTTCTTTACAAATTTCTTCTGGGATGGCCCAACCTTTATCTTCGAGGCCCATACTCATCCCTCAAAAAAATTTGTCGCAGGCTGATTTTTTTTGTCTCCTAAATAAAAAAAAATCCAACACTAATAAATATTTAGAACTTGTATAAAACTGTATCTAGAAGTTTCAAGAATTATATTTTCCTTTGAAAATGAAAAAAAATACAAAAAACTTAAAAATTTTCAGAAGATTTTGATCAATGTCTAATGTGTTTTGAAAACTTTACAGGCAGGCCTAAGCGTTGAAGCTTATATAGAATATATAGGATAGGATGTGATATTCCAACACAGGCAGGCAGGCAGGCAGGCAGGCAGGCAGGCAGAAAACCTTCTTTTCGACTCAGGCAGCCAGAAAACTACTCCAGCACAAAACACAGGGTCAGGTGATGGGAGCACTGTAACTACCTTATGTTCAGAAGCAACTGGTATCAAAGTTTGGCACAGGAAGAGTGGAAAGGGGTTGGGTACAGTTGACACTAATCAGTTAAAAAAGAATATGGCTGTCATATCCCCAAATGGTCGCTTCATAGCTTCTGCGGGTTTTACTGCTGATGTCAAGGTGGGAGATAGTTTACTCGAAGGATGGTTCACTAAATGCAACTCAAGGAGTCAAGGGTCATATTACTCCACTGCTGATGACCCTTGATAGCTTGAGAAAGTTGTGTTCATCTATATAATATCTGTGTTCGCCGCAAGTTATCTATCATCTGATTAACTCTGTAGATCAACAACCGGTTTGCACTTGCGAATGATTGGAAATAAGTCAGGTACTAGTTTACAATAAGCAGTACTGTATCTATTCAGACTTAATCTGAAAAGTCAGCGGTTCTGTCTGACCGAACCAAATATGCTCATCTATGGTCTGATTGAACACTGTTGCAGTTCTGAGAATGACATGCTGAATGATGCTACTAGTACCTGAATGCTGTTACTTACTAGTGTGCTTGTGCTTCGCTCCAAATTCTGAAGAAATTATTACTGCATCCAAAGATGGTTCCATTCGAGTATGGAACATTAATGTAAGCTACCACGCACCTTGATGAGGACCCAATGCCAATTCCGCTTCATGACTCAAAAGGTTCTGTTTGGCAATATGATCACATATTCACATGAACGTCTCTCTCTACCTGATGGTAAAATTCTGGCTGCAACAAGTGGATCAACGGTGCAATGGTTGTCTGTGGAAAGCGGTGCAGTTATGGATACAGCCGAGAAAGCACATGAAGGTGATATAACTGGCATTGCTTGGGCTCCACGGACAGTTCCCAATGGTGGCGTGCCTGTATTTATTTTGGGGACCGCTGGTGTGGACAAAAAGGTGAAAAATTGGCCAGCTCCAGTGGTTGGTTCAACATGAGCGGCCAAGGATTGAATCCTAGGGCCATCCCCTAAATGCATATCTATATAATTCACCAGTTTAAACTTTTCTAAAGTCACACACTAATCCATCTCCATAGTCTTTAACATAGCTAAGTGTACCAAGAAAAATACGCCCAGCCACAATCAAAATTTTAAAATGAACGGACAAGATTTACTCTACCGCCTCATTTCTCTCGCTTAATCACATCAATGGCTCACGGCGCTCGGATCAGTCCTATCATCACTCATCCGTCCCTGCGTCCCGCACGCACGAAGCGTGTCCAAGTCCTGATGCACAACTCTCCCAGTCCCCGAGACGCACCGCCCACTCCCTCTCCTTGAGAAGCAGCGCCCTCTCCAAGCCTCTGTCCTGGCCACGGTCGCCTCCACCACCGAGGTGGGCGGCGTCCCCGAGCGCGGAGACGGCGGCGGCCAGGCGCGCGTCGAGGAGAGGGGACGGGAGGAGCGCCGCGAGGGAGCGGGACCAGGTCGGGTCGTTGGCGCGCGTGCGAGCGAGGCCGCGAGGACGGGCGGGACGGCCGGGCTCGGGCTCGGTCTCGGGCGGCGCGGGAGGAGCGGGGTGACGCGGGGCAGGAGCCTCGCTGACAACAAACGCTGCGGCGGCGGCAGCGGTCTGCGAGCGCAAGCGAGGTGGAGGCGGCGGTGGCGGCCGGCCGCCGCGCGAATCGATGGCCACGGTCGCCTCCACCACCGCACCGGCGCAGCGTGCCTCGAGGCGTGCCGCATCGCGGCGGCGAGGCAGAGGGCCGCCGTAGTCCACGGCGTGACGGGAGGAGTGAGCGCCAGGCTGACCAGAGGAGGAGCAGGGCCCCGCCGCCACGCCGGACAATGGACGCGGCTAGGGTTTCTCTCCCTACGACCCAGGTTAGGTCGGCGTTGATCCTATCCCCATGACAGGGCGGCGGCGGCCTGGATCTGCCCCCTTCCTAGGCACTAGCCGGAGCATCCACCGACGCCAGGATCCCCATAGCTTGGAGGGAAAGCGCCGTTGGGGAGAGGTACCGCCATGACGGAGCTGCCAGGAGCGTCGCCGGGAGGGAGAAGGAGGCCACGCGGGGGTGCACGCCTCCACCACTACCGCCGCTCGGGGCTGTGAGGGCACACGGCATTGGCAAGTTCTACATCAGCCACTGACACCCATACGCTATGAGTGGCACTTTGCATATTCTCCCCGCCCGCCCCATTCTGCAGACAAGATATGCTGGCAGCTTCACCGCGAGCACACAGCCACCACAGTAAGAACTGCATTCCGTTTTTCATTTGCTTCGCTGTTCCCGGTTGTGCCTACGGTATATAGACTATAGTCATAGTCTACATGACTCTTGCAATTATAGAGAAAATGTTGTTTGGTATGGATAATTGGCATCTGTATGTTAAACTGTCGCTCTTAAACTGATTATTTTAATGTTTATTTTCATAATGGCAGAGTTTCACGATTTCAGAATGGCAGAGGCTCAGGTATGCTTTTTCTCATTGTTGCTTTCCTGATTTTGGTGACAAATGTGTTTGACTTCTGACGTTTGATGTTTGGCAGAGGCTGAGGTATCCCAAACTTTTCCAGGTGCACGATTCATGATGTCAGAGGCGACAGGATCTAATGGTGATTGGCACCGTCCTGTGAATGTTTGCAATAAAAGGACATACCCAGTGCCGTAGGCTTTCGCACTGCGGGGTCTGGGGAAGGGAAAATAGCTAGCAGTCATCCCTGCATAAATGTGCAGAGGCTGGGGCTTGAACCCTGGACCTCTTGGTCACAGACGGTAAAGCTCTACCGTGTTCACCCTCTTGTGAATGTTTGCAATGCATGTTGTTATTTCTACAATTTCTATGTGGTTACATACATCGACGCACTTGAACACGGTGACATAGAAACCATTAATGGCATCAACCGATGAGGGGTATCATGTGTAGCTACACTTCAGTACTAATTTGCATTGGGAGCTATTTGTATGAACAGAGTATGGAGGTGTTTCGGAGATTTTTGATATATCCAGTTTCAGGCTGCTTTTACAGCTCTGGTTTCTACCAATGGGTGTTTGAAAAAGAGTGTTATGTATTCGGAAATCGTGGGAGGTAATCAGGTGCAAGAACTCTCTTTCGATCTTGTTTAGAGTTGTTATAAAAATTGTCTGTTATCTTCATCATTGTTATTACTGTTTCTCAAAGATAATATGCAAACCAATTTTACAGATGATTGCATCAACTGGATCTGGGGGTTTACAAAGCAAAGTTCCCTATTTTGACAAGGTACACATTTTGACCTATGAGCTTTTCTTTTGCAGTAACTTGTGACGCGCTACATCTGCGCCCGGGTGTAGTAAAAAATGAGTAAGGGTCTTCGCACTTCCCTCGACGGGTACGAAGGGTAAGGAAGCTAGCCGAGCCAACTAGGATTCGTCTAGGTAGCTGGAATGTAGGGTCCCTAACGGGTAAGTTAAGAGATCTAGTCGATACAGCAATTAGGTGGTGTGTAAATATTCTATGCGTTCAGGAGACTAAATGGAAGGGCCAGAAGGCGAAGGAGGTGAAGGATTCTGGCTACAAACTTTGGTACACGGGGACAACATCGGGTAGGAATGGTGTAGGCATCTTGATCGATAGGAGCCTTAAGGATGGAGTAGTTGAGGTGCGGAGGCAAGGCGACCGGATTATCGTAGTCCGGTTGGTAGTTGGAGATTTGGCTCTGAATGTGATCAGTGCCTATGCCCCATAGGTAGGTCTTTGCGAGAGCACCAAGAGGCAGTTTTGGGAAGATCTCGATAGCATGGTGTGACTAATGTAGGTTTCGAGCGAGTGCATGTGGGTGTGACTAATGTAGGTTTCGAGCGAGTGCATGGGGGTTTCGGGTATGGTAGTAGAAATCAAGAGGGGGAGGATGTTTTGAACTTCGCGTTGGCCTACGATTTGTTGATAGCGAACACCGTCTTTAAGAAGAGGGAATCTCATCTAGTGACCTTTCGTAGCGGACAACACTTGAGTCAGATCGACTTTATCCTTGCAAGGAGGGGGATAGACGTGCTTGCTTAGATTGTAAGGTGTTACCTGGGGAGTGTGTTGTCCCTCAACACAAGCTTGTGGTGGTGGATTTTTGCTTTCGGGTACGTGTCCATCGGGACAATCGGGCCAAGATTGCGAGAACAAAATGGTGGAAGCTTAGGGGGAAAACAGCGCAAACATTTAAGGAGAGGATGCTAGATAAGGGGCCGTGGGAAGGAGAAGATGCAGATGACATGTGGTTAAAGATAGCAATATGTGTTCGGAAGGTGGCTTCGGATGTGTTTGGAGTGAGTAGGGGAGGCAAACGGGAAGCGAAAGACACCTGGTGGTGGAATGACGAGGTGCAAAGGGCTATTAGGGAGAAGAAGAAGTGGTTCAAGCGCCTCCATCATGACAAGAGTGCAGCCAACATTGAGGGCTATAAAATAGAGAAGAGGGCTGCAAAACGAGCGATGAGTGTAGCAAAAGGTCAGGCGTATGATGACCTTTATCAGCGACTAGGCACGAAGGAAGGGGAGCAGGACATTTATAGGATGGCTAGGATCCGCGAGAGGAAGACGAGGGACATCAACCAAATCAAATGCATCAAGGATGGGACGGATCAACTTTTGGTGAGAGATGAGGAGATCAAGGACAGGTGGAGAGAGTACTTTGACAAGCTGTTTAATAGGGAGAATGAGGGTCCTACCTTGGAGTTGGATGACTCATTTGACGATACCAACAGACGTTTCGTGAGAAGATTTCAGGTGGTAGAGATCGGGGAGGCTTTGAAGAGGATGAAGGGAGGTAAAGCGATGGGCCCTGACATTATCCCCATTGAGATGTGGAGATGCCTAGGTACCAGAATGATAGTATGGTTAACTAAGCTTTTTAACCTTATTTTCCGGTCAAACAAGATACCTGAAGAATGGAGGAGAGGTATATTAGTACCGATCTTCAAGAACAAGGGAGACGTTCAAAGTTGTACTAATTACCGTGGGATTAAGTTGATGAGCCATACGATGAAGCTCTGGGAGAGGGTTATCGAGCATCGCCTAAGAAGAGTGACAAGTGTGACCTAAAACCAATTTGGGTTTATGCCTAGTAGGTCGACCATGGAGGCAATTTTCTTATTGCGACAGTTGATGGAGAGGTATAGGGAGCAGAAGAAGGACTTGCACATGGTCTTTATTGACCTCGAGAAGGCATATGACAAAGTACCGAGAAATGTCATGTGATGGGCCTTGGAAAAGCACAAAGTCCCAACTAAGTACATCACCCTCATCAAGGATATGTACAGGGATGTGGTGACGTGTGTCCGAACATGTGATGGCGACACCAGTGACTTTCCAATTAAAATAGGACTACATCAAGGGTCGGCATTGAGCCTTTATTTATTTGCTTTGGTGATGGATGAGGTCACAAGGGACATACAAGGTGATATCCCTTGGTGTATGCTCTTTGCTGATGATGTGGTGCTAGTGGATGAGACTAGGGCAGGGGTTAATAGGAAGTTAGAACTATGGAGGCACACGTTAGAGTCGAAAGGGTTTAGACTTAGTAGGACCAAGACCGAGTACATGAGGTGCGATTTCAGCGCGACTAGGAATGAGGAGGGAGACGTTAGCCTCGATGGGCAAGTGGTGGCCAAGAAGGATATTTTTCGGTATTTAGGATCGATGCTACAAAAGGATGGTGACATTGATGAAGATGTTAGGCATAGAATTTCAGCCGGTTGGTTGAAATGGCGTCAAGCTTCAGGCGTCCTCTGTGACAGAAGGGTGCCTCAGAAGTTAAAAGGTAAGTTTTATAGGACAGCGATTCGTCCGGCGATGTTATACGGTGCTGAATGTTGGCCTACAAAAAGGCGACATATTCAGCAATTGAGTGTAGCAGAGATGCGTAGGTTATGATGGTGTTGTGGGCACACAAGGAGGGATAGAGTCCGAAACGACGATATTCGGGATAGGGTTGGGGTGGCACCAATTGAGGAAAAATTGATTCAACACCGTTTGAGATGGTTTGGCCATGTCCAACGGAGGCCTCCTGGGGCACCGGTGCATAGTGGGGTTCTAAAGCGGGTCGAAAATGTAAAGAGAGGTCGACCTCTACCTAAACTGACTTGGGACGAGTCGGTTAAGAGAGACCTTAAGGAGTGGAATATCCCTAAGGATTTAGCTATGGATAGGAGCGCTTGGAGACTAGCAATTAACGTGCCTGAACCGTAATCTTTTTCTTGTACCATTTATGTGTTCTTTGTTTTCATGCCTCTTTTGGGTTTCATATCTAGCCTACCCCAACTTGCTTGAGACAAAAGGCTATGTTGTTGTTGTCGTCGTCGTTGTTGTAACTAACATTATCAATTCAGAGTTTTCTATCATACATCTGAATATGCGAAATACGAGCAGGATGGAATTATTCCTTAATCTAGCTTTTTGTGATTTCTGAAATTGGCAATGCAAGCAGGATGGAATTATTCCCTAAAAGTTAAAACTATGTCACCTTCTCTTATATGATTCCATTCTATTATATTCAGTGGAATGATGCATTGCTTGAAGTAAGGCCAAGCTTACTTTCAGGTGAAGCGGAGAAATTCCATTTTGAGAACATATATCAGGTGTGATGGCAGTGAATGCTCGATTCCCTTTCCAACATAGCTGTTTTTTTTTATTGTCAATATGAACATATGGGAGAATGTATTACCCGCTGTACCACTGATTCTACTGATGTGTACACGGAACAAATATCTTTTATAGGTTGGAGATGTGGTGCTTGCTGAGAATGAATTTGTGATCGATAATGAACACGAACTGGTTGGATTGCACAGCTTGGTATGCAAGCTTTCTGCATTGGAAGTTGGAACAAGATTCATTGATGTGCCATCAAACTGTATCTATTTTGTGGATAATTTAGCATTAAACAACAACCTCTGTTGAATGTTTTTAAAGAGAGACAACACAATGTTTGCAAGGTGAGTCCACATGGTCTTTAAAGAGAGGTAACGTGCGTAACTTTATTTCCAAAAGCATTTACATGATCAGCCTTATGTTTAATAAACATTCTACTTGTTGATACTTCCTTGAATAGCCGTTTTCTTTCCTTGTCTTTACCTTGCAAATGTACTGGTCAGGCTGATATGCCCCCTTCTGAAAATCTGTTGGTCACGAGTTCAACAGGTTATCTGATTGATGATTTTTTTAATTTGCTTGTTGATGTCACTCAGGGTACAACTTGGGGATTGTGTGACCACGTGGCCTTTAATCCATTGTCAAACAACTCTGACTCCCAACCATGCGCCCTGAATATGGCGATGAAGTGAAGGAAGGTATTTGCTCCCTGAATTCTTGCTTGCTTTGTGCTTTAGATGGAATTGATGTCTCAATAATGCCATGAATTTTCAAAAGCAGCCAAGGCAGGAGCAATGCTGCAGTGCAGTGCAGTACTGGGTGCCAACAGGAGGTTGATGATGCAAGTGCAGAGCTCTTGCTGCTGCTTCTGCACAAGCCGGAAAGTGCGTGTTTCATATTTTTTATGCAGTGCAAGATGGGAGTTGTTGCGATCTACATGTAAGAGCCGGTGTCCATTTGCCTTTCTTTCTGGAGCTGTTGATTGACACAGTTGCCTGATTACCATGATGTGTTTAGTACCCAGTGGACTTCAGTATTGTCAGGAAGAAGCTTTCCAGTATTCTGTATTGCATAACCCTGGTCATAATTTAGATAGCAAATGATGAATAATGAATATCGTTTTGGCGCCACTGAAACTGTGAACCACCGTGCTATGCAATTTATTTTGTTGTATTAAGTCTTGATATTAGCCATTTAATGATAAGATCATATTACTTGACATATCTTGAACTTAATGATAAGATCATATTACTTGACATATCTTGAACCATGAAAAAGAATTGTCATCATATCATTTTTAAGCATATCCCTTAAATAAAACCGTAGCAACGCACGGGCACTATCCTAGTAAGATTGAAAGGGGAAACAAAAGAAGGATGCAAGCTAACTATCCAGAACAGGGAAGGCCTTGATTGCACTGCTGAGGCATAGTTTTGTTCCATTTAGTTTGAGGGATAGTACTGAGCGAGGCCTGTTACTGATGAGTATGAAACATGGCGAGCACGCCCCAATGCAACAGGCAGCACCAGCCTTGGAGTCTGCCAACTCCTTTATACAATAAACTGAATGTTGTCTTCATTTTTCTTTCTTTCCTTTTACTGGGAATGATCTGGCTCTCATATCCAAATAATTTGTTGTGCTGCTGCTTTGGAAGGTGCTCTATCCTCTTGATCTTGT
>CM041635.1:2482016-2512845 GCA_023333625.1 Bothriochloa decipiens
ATGGATCAATTCCTAGGCCGACTTTTATAAACAAAAATCTGAAAGCCAATTACAAGTTGAAGTTAATCGAGCTATTAAAAGAATATGTTGATATCTTTGCTTGGGAGTACCACGAGATGCCTGGCTTGAGCAGAGAGTTAGTGGAACATTAGCTGCCCATTAAGAGTGGTTTTAGACCTTTCAAACAACCGGCTAGAAGGTTCAATCCCAAGATGTATGATCGGATCAAGCAAGAGATCAATCGGTTGCTTAAAGCTAATTTTATTAGACCTTGCAATATTGTGCCTGTGGAGAAGAAAGGGTCTGGCAAATTGACGGTGTGCATTGACTTTAGAGATTTGAATAGAGCGACACCCAAAGATGAGTATCCTATGCCTATAGTCGATATGCTTATTAACGACGCTTCTGGACATAAGGTCATTAGTTTTCTTGATGGCAATGCGGGGTATAACCAGATTTTTATGGCCGAAGAGGATGTATCCAAAATGGCTTTTCGCTGCCCTGCTTTTGTTGGTTTATTTGAGTGGGTGGTAATGAACTTTGGTTTAAATAATGCCGGTGCTACATATCAAAGAGCTATGAATCTAATCTTTCATGATTTGCTTGGCATCATTTTAGAGGTTTATATTGATGATATTGTTGTCAAATCGGATGCCATTGAACCACACTTGGCCGATTTGCGTTTAGCTTTTGAAAGAATGAGGAAGTATAATCTGAAAATGAATCCTTTAAAGTGTGCTTTTGGTGTGTCGGCTGGGAAGTTTTTAGGATTTATTATTCATGAACATGGCATAGAAATAGATCCCACAAAAATTGAGATTATTCAGAAAGTTCAGATTCCACAGTGCAAGAGAGATGTGCAAAAGTTCCTTGGCAAGGTTAATTATTTGAGGAGATTTATAGTTAACTTGTCGGGAAAAGTTGATGCTTTTACACCTATTCTTCGGTTAAAAAGTGATGCTGATTTTACTTGGGGGGGCAAAACAGCAAGAAGCATTTGAAATTATCAAGCAATATTTGGTTACTCCACCGGTGTTGAGAGCGCCCAAACATGGACAACCATTCACGCTTTATATTGCAGCGGATAATGGAGTAATTGGTGCTGTTTTGACACAAGAAGCCGAAGGAAAGGAGCATTGCATTGCATACTTGAGCCGGCTTTCATTGGATGCTGAAACAAGGTACACTTTTATTAAAAAATTATGCCTTTCGCTGTATTTGCTTGCACAAAATTGAGACATTATTTATTATCTAGTGCTTGCACAGTAGCGTGTAAAACCGATGTCATTAAATATATGTTGCATAGACCAATTCTTAGTGGTAGAATTGGTAAGTGGGCTTATGCTTATGATTTGGCTTATGAACCTTTGAAAGCTATGAGAAAGCTATGAAAGGCCAAATTCTTGCTGATTTTATTGTTGAACATCGGATTGATGATAGGCATACTACTGATCTAGACCTTGTTTCTTTAGTACCATGGAGATTATATTTTGATGGTTCAGTTTGTAGCAATGGCCAAGGTGTTGGTGTTGTTTATATTTCTCCATATGGTGCTGTTTTTGAAGCCTGATGCCGCTTAGAATTCTTTTGCACAAATAATCAAGCCAAATATGAAGCTTTGCTATTCGGGCTGCGGCTGTTGGTTGCTATAGGTGCTACGCATATTGAGGCTTTTGGTGATTCCTTATTAGTAGTACCGCAAGTATCCAAGGTTTTTCAATGTTTCGATGGATCACTTAATGCTTATCTTGATACATGTCTAGATATTATTGCTACCTTGGATTCCTTTAGTATTACTCATATATCTAGATATGAAAATTACAGAGCAAATGAGTTGGCGCAGCAAACATCCGGTTATCACGTTCAGCATGGAGTGTTTTACACCTCTCAAGAGCCGATGTCTTGTCTTGCTATCATAGGCGAGGCCGAACCGCAGCCCACTGATTTGGCCACTAATTTAAAACCTTGTGCAGGTGAGGACAAAGATTGGAGGAGGCCCATTGTTAATTACTTGCAGGATCCTAGCAAGAGAGTGGACAAGACGGTTCGGCGGATGGCTTCAAATATGCATTGATTGACAATGATCTTTATCGCCGGACTGTTGATGGTATTCTTTTGAAGTGCTTGGATGAGTACCAAGCAAGAGTTGCTATGGGAGAGGTACATGAAGGCATATGTGGTACACATCAGTCGGCACACAAGATGAAGTGGTTGCTACGGCGTGCCGGTTTCTATTGGCCGACGATGATTAATGATTGCTTCAGATATTACAAGGGGTGTGAAGCTTGTCAAAAGTTTGGTAATATTCAGTTAGCTCCCGCTGCTATGTTACATCCTATTATCAAGCCGTGGCCATTCAGAGGTTGGGGTTTGGACTTTATTGGACAAATTCATCCTCCATCATCAAAGGGGCATCGGTTTGTGCTAGTTGCTACTGATTATTTTACCAAGTGGTCTGAAGCAGTACCTCTAAAAAATATGACACATGTGGAGGTAATTCAATTCATAACTGAGCACATTATCCATAGATTCGGCATTCCTCAAACTTTAATTTCGGATCAAGGGTCTTCTTTCATATCATCCCAAGTCTGAGATTTTGCTGAATTGTATAAGATAAAGTTGCTAAATTCCTCTCATATTATGCCCAAGCTAATGGACAAGCTGAGTCTACAAATAAAATTTTGATCAAGCTCATCAAGAAGAAGATTGAAGACAATCCTAGAAGATGGCATGAGGTGTTATCCGAGGCTCTTTGGGCGCATAGGATCTCAAGGCATGGTGCTACTAAGGTAACTCCATATGAGCTTGTATATGGGCAAGAGGTTGTTTTGCCTGTAGAGGTAAATCTGGACGCTTTGAAATTAGCCAAGCAAAATGACTTATCAGCAGTGGGATTTCACAATTTGATGATGGAAAATATTGATGAGGTCGCCGATAAGAGATTGGAAGCATTGAAGGCTATTGAGAGAGACAAGCTGCGAGTGGCAAGAACATACAACAAGAAAGTTAAATTGAAAAGCTTTCAAGTTGGTGATCTAGTGTGGAAGGTGATTCTACCAATTGGTTCTAAGGATAATAAATTTGGGAAGTGGTCTCCAGGTTGGGAAGGACCTTTCAGAATTGTGAGAGTAGTTTCTAGAAATTCATATTTGGTGGAGTCACTGCAAGGTACTTTGCTGCCCCGTGCTCTTAATGGCAAATATTTGAAGAAGTTTTATCCAAGCGTTTGGCAAGAAGCTTAAGCACCTATGGCCGATACTTGATTATCGTCCTCAGAATTTTAACATGGCCGATATTTTTATATTGTCCTTAGAACAAACATAAATATGGCTGATGGGTGTGTTGACATTGTCCTTAGTCTAGGCATAAGAAAGAAGTATATATTTTGGCATGCAAGTTTTGCCAAAAAAAACAGGGGGGCATGTGTTGATGGTCAAATTTGACGCTAACGGTATTGAGAAGAAATTCTATTTAGACAGGGATCTGCTATTATTAGTAAACATATATATGTAGCGCTAAGCAAGTTTGCAGTTTTGTCTGAGATGTACAGAGCCTTGGGCATCTAGAGATTTGGGGCGATCCTGTTCAGAGTCTTCAGGGGATTTATGGCAAAACGATTGAGTTGAGATTCATCAGGAGCATGCACTGCAGTGCCGTGTACAGCGTGGAGTCCAATTAGATTACTACTATGTGCTGGTATATTGTACTAGTATGGATACGTATGCAAATAAGAAGGAGAGAGCAGAGCCTGGTTGGAGCACAAGTGGATTTATGCATGATGAAGTTTACACATGACGGCGTGAACTATATTTAGAAATTTCTGCATGCACGTATGAACAAAAAAAAGGGATTAGAGCTTGAACTGGACTCTATGCCACGTTTGCCTGTACGTGATCCTGATCAGCCGAATAGGAAGGGGAGCAAATCAAAATACGATACGGTCACTTTGTATTCTGTTCGGATTTGTGTTTCTTGTAACACCTGGAAAGTCCAGCCGCTCTATATATATTAGGGTGATGGCAGATTGCTCACACACAATCGATATATCAATTTACTACATTATTTCGCATCTACTGTTTTCTCTCGAATTTTGCTTCTTGTTCTTCGTTGCCGTCTACTTCGTTGCGACAACGAGCACAAGGTCCTAGGGACGGTCAGGTTGACCTAGGGCAGCCCATCGCCGCCGTTCTCTCTGACGGGGTCCCTCCCGGGAGCGTGGGGTGTCGGGTTCCAAGAGCTCTCGCCGGTGTGTCTTGCGTATCGCGCTCCCGACGAGACTCCCCTTGCGACGTGTCTTGCGCATCGCGCTCGTCACTGGGGGCACACGTGACTTGTTCGTGTGCGAACACGATCTAGCTAGAATCACTCGACACACGTGTCTTCTTTACAATTTAAACTCCTATCTACTGCCACTATAGAAAGTCGGCAACACACACCACACGATGTTCACCACGACCACATCACCGGACTCGTCTGCGCCACCGTGGGCGCCTGTGCTGCCCAGTAGTGCTGCAGCCACCGGTGCACCAAACCCTCCGCAGCAACGACGCCGTCGTACGTCTAGACCTCTCCAGACCAGGGTTGTCCGTCTTCCTGCTCCAGCCCTCAGTTTCACCAAGACAAGGTACGTGCCACTTCTTTTTACTTTTACTTCGATTGGATGAGTTAAGGCACGACAAGTCACACGACCTCGTTAGCATTTTTCTTGTCACCATCACCATACCCGCCGCCTTCCTCTCAGGTTGCACCGCCCGCCACCGGCGACTGCATCCTCCGTTTCGCCAACATCTATGTGTGTAAGCACCACATTTCATGACCTCCAGTGGTTTGGTTTCCGTATTTCACGCCATGGTGACGTAGTTCGCGCTCTTTTTGATGACTAGGGTGAAATTTTGCAATCATACCCCTATCTCATTTTCCCTCACAACATTTTTGATAAAATGTAAACACATGCACTATTGTACAAATAAAGTTTTGTTAAAATGGGCCCTTTGAAATTTGGATTCAACAAAACAAAATTATGAATATTTTCTAGGGTAGGTGGCCGCATTCTAGAACCTTCTCAGCCGCCCTAGGTCTAAAACCAACACCATCTCCCCTCTATAAATTCCTGTCGAAATTCACCGAATTCTCTAAAAATAAAAAAAAAATCTCAGTCAACCAACCAGTCAGCGCCGCACACAACACGGTTGCGAGTGTGAGAGAGACAGAAAGAGGCCGGTCGGCTTCTCCCTCCTCTTAACGCTCGGCGCGCGCACCGAGACAGCCGAGGCGGGCGCGGCGGCGTCCGCCAAGCACAGCCCGGCGCCACGGCTCGACGCGACCCCCTCCGAGCTGAGCTCTTCCGGCGGCTCGACGCCCGCTGCGAGGCACGCCGCCTCGCACAGTCGTCCCGCCCGCATTTCGCCCAGCCTCCTCCACCGCGGCGGCGGCCGCCGGAGCCTCCCGAGGACGACGACCAGCCCATTTGGTCGCCCCGTAGCCGCTACTGGGAGATTTACAAGTATACGCTCTATCCTCGTCGTATTTTGTTTTGCGATCGTTGGTGTCTTGATTTCATTTCGCGTGCGGTGCTCACAGAAGAACTGAATAAAAGCTTGTTCGTGTGGTTAGAATTCCGATGATTTCCTGCTGGCCGAGTTTCGTGTTAGCGTTGCTCGATATCGATTGTTAGATAGAATAGAATCTGTGCTGATGCTTGTGCGTTTTGGCGATTTTCTCATTTTCACATTCCAGACGTAGGAATCAGAGAGTGGCTTCTGTTGTTGCTAGCAAGAAGGCCACAGATTTGTGCTTGGCGGTTTACATGCCTAAATCCTTCGATTTTTGTGACATTCTAGATTTTGGTTTATAGGATTTTAGGGATAAACAACGCATACGCTTCATGTCTTGCAAGCATGAGAGCACATACCATCGAGTGTCATGATTTCTGTTGTTGGTTGGATTAGGCCTGTACTGTTTGGATTCCAGTCTTCCAGAATGCTATTGGAATACTGACTTTTTTTTTTGGACGACGGGAAACTCTCATGTTTCATCTTTTACAGAAAAAAATCTGAATAAAATGTTTGTGGTCAAAAGATTAACAAGCCCTGCCATTTTGAACATAGCTACTGGTACAGAATGTGTTATGTGTCTGAAACACATTAAGTTCAGACAAGTTCAAGTCTGAAGAAAGTGGTTCACAGGCTTGCAAGAAGCAAGAAATGCTAGCTTTATTTCTCATTAATGCTATTGGAATGCTGACTTAGATGTGTCAAGTTAATGTTGTGTTTTTACTGCTAATGATAGATTGTGTCTAGCCTAGGGGTTTTGGTATTTGCTGCATTTGCTCGACTTAGTTTAAATGTTACATATTAGGAAGTTATGTGATACGTTATTTTCATTGCAATGATATCCTGGAGTCAAGCTGAGGAATCTTTGTAATTGAGTTAGTGCTACTTAGTTCAGTCGCTAAATGCTTGGAAATTGCGCTGCACCAAACTGAACTTGATGTACAACTTTCCATTTTGGTTTGAGAAATACCTTGTTTGGAGAAAAGGACTTTGGTGAACGTGATTGGTTGGGCCCTGTCATTACTAAGGATGTGTTGACTTCTGTGGCTAATGAATCTTGATATCTAGCTTTCTGATCTTAGGATGTTAGACAACCTCAGTTAGTTGTACAAGATGGAGATTTATACAGCACAGTAACTGATCTTATACAGCCAAAATGAAAAGGATATGGAAAATACTGGTTAATCCATGTGTTTATGCAGATGTTTTTTTAACGTACCATAGAGAATTTATTAGCAATGACCTTGTATAAAATGCTCTGTAGAATTCTGTTGTCAACTTGGAATGGTTGTTCTGCTGTTAGCTTTTTGAGTGTATACTGTAGTTTTGACATTTGAGAACTTGGTTTCCAGTATTCTAGGTACATTAAATCCAAGATTTACAATGATTTTTTTTAGGTAATCTTCTGTTTATGCCCGTTATTGTATTGTTTCCCTTCTGTATTTTTCAGTTGCACTATTGTGTATCTAGCTACTTTTTTAAAGAAGAAGAAGTAATTGATCACTTTTCCACTTGCATTAAATCTGTTTACCTTAGGGATCTTTGAGTTGTAGGCTTGTCTCAGAAATCTCATTGTGAAAGTATCCCTTCCGTAAATTCTGTTTACTCTGAATGCTTTGTCCAAATTCAAATTCCAAATCCAAATGCTTTAGTCCATGTAGGCTATAGTATCATACTTCTAAGAGGCTTAACATTGACTTGTGCACAATTCCCTAGATTTTGGGTACTGGAACAGGACACACACCAGTGAACTATGTACCACACACACACACACACACACACACACATCAGTGAGCTATCTCTGTACTGAAGATATTATGCTTATGTATCATTATGTTATGATATGAAGCTATCCTTTACCTTCGAACGTTAATTTTTTATTTACTATCCTTTCAACAGGTCCTTAAAAAATATGAAGTCCAAACCTGAAAATTCTATGATCAGTCCCACCGAGAACTCTGTATCTCCACCATCTGGGAAGAGACAGAAAACATTATCTGATAAAGATGGTGACCAATGTGATGATGCATCGCAGCAAGTAGTCATCTATAAGAATGACAAAAGTGATAGGGGAGGAGATGAACAGGGTGCAAGCCATCTCCCAATTGTACCAGCAAAACCACCAAAGCCACGAAAACGTGGATTAGGAAAGGAAATTGGAATCTTGACTGCTCAGTGTGCTAAATGTCAGAAATGGAGATTTATTCCAACAGAACAGAAGTACGAAGAATTTCGAGAGCAATTGGGCAAGGATCCTTTTGTCTGTGAAAAAGCCCGTGAGTGGAAGCCTGATGTGACATGCGATGACCCATCAGATGTATCTCAGGACAACGGTAAGCTTTGGGCAATTGATAAACCTGACATCCCACGGACCCCTCAAGGATGGGAAAGGTCGATTAAGATAAGAGGTGAAGGAAGCACCAAATTTGCTGATGTATGAGTAACATTTTTCTCTGCAACAACAGCAACAACAATATAGTCTTTTATTCCAAGCAAGTTCGGGTAGACTAGAGATAAAACCCAAAAAAGACATGGAATAAAGAACACATAAAATGTACCAAAGAAAGATTATGGTTCAGGCACATTAATTATTAGTCTCCAAGCGCTTCTACCATGGCTAAATCCTCAGGGATATTTCACTCCTTAAGGTCTCTCTTAACCGACTCGTCCCAAGTCAGTTTAGGTCGACCTCTACCGCGTTTTACATTATCGACCCGCTTTAGAATCTCACTATGCACCGGCGCCTCAGGATGCCTCCGTTGGACATGGCCGAACCATCTCAACCGGTGTTAAATCAATTTCTCCTCAATTGGTGCCACTCCAACCCTATCCCGAATATCTTTGTTCCGGACTCTATCCCTTCTTGTGTGCCCATAACACTATCGTAACATACGCATCTCTGCTACACTCAATTGCTGGATATGTCACCTTTTTGTAGGCCAACATTCAGCACCGTATAACATCGCCGGATGAATCGCTGTCCTATAAAACTTACCTTTTAACTTCTGAGGCACCCTTTTGTCACAGAGGACGCCTGAAGCCTGATGCCATTTCAACCAACCGACTGAAATTCTATGCCTAACATCTTCATCAATGTCGCCATCCTTTTGTAGCATCGATCCTAAATACCGAAAAGTATCCTTCTTGGCCACCACTTGCCCATCGAGGCTAACATCTCCCTCCTTATTCCCAGTCGCGTTGAAATCGCACCTCATGTACTCGGTCTTGCTCCTACTAAGTCTAAATCCTTTCGACTCTAACGTGTGCCTCCATAGTTCTAACTTCCTATTAACCCCTGCCCTAGTCTCATCCACTAGCACCACATCATTAACAAAGAGCATACACCAAGGGATATCATCTTGTATATCCCTTGTGACCTCATCCATCACCAAAGCAAATAAATAAGGGCTCAATGCTGACCCTTGATGTAGTCCTATTTTAATTAGAAAGTCACTGGTATCGCCATCACATGTTCGGACACACGTCACCACATCCCTGTACATATCTTTGATGAGGGTGATGTACTTAGTTGGGACTTTGTACTTTTCCAAGGCCCACCACATGATATTTCTCGGTACTTTATCATATGCCTTCTCGAGGTCAATAAAGACCATGTGCAAGTCCTTCTTCTGCTCCCTATATCTCTCCATCAACTGTCGTAATAAGAAAATCGCCTCCATGGTCGACCTACCAGGCATAAACCCAAATTGGTTTCGGGTCACACTTGTTACTCTTCTTAGACGATGCTCGAAAACCCTCTCCCAGAGCTTCATCGTATGGCTCATCAACTTAATCCCACGGTAATTAGTACAACTTTGAACATCTCTCTTGTTCTTGAAGATCGGTAGTAATATACTTCTCCATTCTTCAGGCATCTTGTTTGACCGAAAAATGAGGTTAAAAAGCTTAGTTAATCATACTATCGCTTTGGCACCTAGGCATCTCCACACCTCAATGGGGATACCATCAGGGCCCATCGCTTTACCTCCCTTCATCCTCTTCAAAGCCTCCCCAATCTCTGCCTCCTGAATTCCCTCACGAAGCGTCTGTTGGTATCGTCAAATGAGTCATCCAACTCTAAGGTAGGACCCTCATTCTCCACATTAAACAACTTATCAAAGTACTCTCTCCACCTGTCCTTGATCTCCTCGTCCCTCACCAAAAGTCGATCCGTCCCATCCTTGATGCATTTGATTTGGTTGATGTCCCTCGTCTTCCTCTCGCGGATCCTAGCCATCCTATAAATGTCCTTCTCCCCTTCCTTCGTACCTAGCCGCTGATAAAGGTCATCATACGCCTGACCTTTTGCTACACTCACCGCTCGTTTTGCAGCCCTCTTCGCTATTTAATAGCCCTCAATGTTGGCTGCACTCTTGTCATGATAGAGGCGCTTGAACCACTCCTTCTTCTCCCTAATAGCCCTTTGTACCTCGTCATTCCACCACCAGGTGTCTTTCGCTTCCCGTTTGCCTCCCCTATTCACGCCAAACACATCCGAAGCCACCTTCCGAATACATGTGGCCATCTTTAGCCACATGTCCTCAGCATCTTCTCCTTCTTCCCACGGCCCCTCATCTAGCATCCTCTCCTTAAATGTTTGTGTTGCTTCCCCTCTAAGCTTTCACCATTTTGTTCTCGCAATCTTGGGCCGATTGTCCCGGTGGCCACGTACCCGAAAGCAAAAATCCGCCACAACAAGCTTGTGTTGAGGGACAACACACTCCCCAGGTAACACCTTACAATCTAAGCAAGCACGTCTATCTCCCCTCCTTGTAAGGATAAAGTCGATCTGGCTCAGGTGTTGTCCACTACGAAATATCACTAGATGGGATTCCCTCTTCTTAAAGACGATGTTCGCTATCAACAAATCGTAAGCCAACGCGAAGTTCAAAACATCCTTCCCCTCTTGATTTCTACTACCATACCCGAAACCCCCATGCACCCGCTCAAAACCTACATTAGTCGCACTCACATGGCCGTTGAGGTCTCCACCTATGAAGAGTTTCTCGCTGATAGGCACAGTACTAACCATGCTATCAAGATCTTCCCAAAACTGCCTCTTGGTGCTCTCGCAAAGACCTACCTGTGGGGCATAGACACTGATCACATTCAGGGCCGAATCTCCTACTACCAACTGGATTAGGATAATCCGGTCGCCTTGCCTCCGCACATCAACTACTCCATCCTTAAGGCTCCTATCGATCAAGATGCCTACACCATTCCTACCCGATGTTGTCCCCGTGTACCAAAGTTTATAGCCAGTATCCTCCACCTCCTTCGCCTTCTTACCCTTCCATTTAGTCTCCTGAAAGCATAGGATATTTACACGCCTCCTAATTGCTGTATCGACTAGCTCTCTTAACTTATCCGTTAGGGACCCTACATTCCAGCTACCTAGACGAATCCTAGTTGGCTCGGCTAACTTCCTTACCCTTCGCATCCGTTGAGGGAAGTACGAAGACCCTTGCTCACTTTTTACTACACCAGGGCGCAGATGTAGCGCGTCACAAAGGTTGCGACGACCCGACCCTTGCTCATTTATCATCGTACCCGGATCACGATACGACGCGCCACTAAGGGGATGACGACCCGACCCTTGCCCATTTGACACTACACCCGGGGTCCGATGTAGCGCGTCGCTAAGAAGGTTACGCCCCAATGAATCTCTTATGGGTTTCATATCCATGAGAGTGGCTGGTTTTGACATGTTGACTAGCCGGACCTAACACACCCTCCTCCTTTATCCGGACTTGGGACCGGCTATGTTGAAACGACTCAAGAAAGTCTTTCAATCAACATTTTTCTCTCTGAAACTTAAATCCTTCCTAGTTTGACTGCTTATCTCTAACAAATGACATTGTAGCTGTTACATATCTCCAATCTTATGAACTTGTATGCATACTTGTGTGCTATCTGTTGTATTTTCTCTGGTTGACGTCTAACCTATGATCTAAGTTGATAGTCCATGGCAACGAACAAATGAAGAAAGAAAATCTAAGTTCTAATTGTTTAAAGAAATGGGAAAATTGGTGTTTTTTTTGAAAGACCCAGTTGCCCGGCATTATATTAATAAGAAAGAAGAGAGTTTACAACATATTCTTAATATCATGCAAAACAGTTCTTCTTCAATATATTTATACCTGCAGCTAGTGTTGTTTAGTCAATCACACATATTGATAATAATATCATGCTGTATGGTGTTCTAACATTGGCATCTTGGATAAATATGGTAGTGCACATATTAACGTTTTATTCATGCTTTCAGGTACTATTGGTCCCCTACAGGAACAAAACTGAGATCAACGAATGAAGTCGAGAAGTATGTCAAGTTCCTTTGGTCAACTCTTGCTTCAATCTCTTCACTTAAAGCATATTGTTGCTCAAGTTCAGTTTTGCATGCATGTAGTTGTCTGATCGTTCTATAATTCTGCAAACTCCATCCTTGGATAGGTACCTTAAAGAGCATCCAGAATATGCCACACAAGGTGTAAAGTTATCTCATTTTTCATTCCAGTCACCTGCACCACTACAAAAGGGCTATGTTAGGAAGCGTTCCCAGACAAGCCAAAGTGGTGCTACACCAACAGGGTCAACTAAGGTTCTCCTGCCAGAAGAAGGTGATGTATATGTATATTACATAAATTGAGCATCCTACATTGTCATATGCAGAGGGGCGTGGTTGTCCTAGCTGGGCCTTAAACCTATTAGGGTTAATTAGTGTCTTTCTTAGTTATTTATCTATGTTAGAGAAAATAGGAATAGTACCATATTGTCTAGGCACAAGAGGTGTTAGTCCTATGTATCCTTTATAATCAGCCCATGAGGCATAATAGAGGACAACCAATGAATTATCAACCAATCTAATCTCTCTCTATCTCTTCTAAACAACCAAGCCTGCGGTGGAGGAAAAAACCTCGCCGGAGAAGACATAGATCATGGCCATAAAAAGCTTAGCCTAGGTCTAGTTATCCTATGGACCCAATGTCCATGACATACATTTAATGTTTTCTAGTCTCTCTTTTCACTCTTATATTTCGGGTGCTTGATTTTTTTTCTTGTCAAAAGAACATATATTTTTTTCTTTATTTGACTATTAAAAAATTATGAATTATCTCATGTGAGTTGTCCTTTTAGTTGTACTAGTTGATTGTCTAAGATTGTTGCTGAAAATTTAGGCACCTAGCGTATTTCGGATGTGCCTATTGCTGCAAGGTTAGATTAACATCTTGCAAGTCGATATTAGTAGCTATCTAGATGTTAGTATGTTCTAGTAAGCACCAGAATTCTGGTGTGAAGTTACTCGGCAATTGGTTGATGTGTCATAGATTCTGCACACTTGTGTTGCAGCTACATCCATAAAATTGGCTGCTCATATTTACAGTTGTGGCTGGGACACTTCTGTACTCGCTCCAACCATTACCATAGAGACATTTTTGTCCTCACTCCAAACATATGGCTGCTTCTATTCTAACATGGGCTAGTATCTCAACATCAATTGAAGCATGCTCATTAGTAGTATCTCAACATCAATTGAAGCATGCTCGTTATTCTCATCTGATCCCTTTGTTTGTTTCTTGGTTCAGTGCAACCCATCACCTGTGCACTTCCATCGGCGGATAACAACCTGGAGAACAACAAGCAGCTGGTCCTCTACAATGGAGATCAGACTCAAGTGTTGCAGTCGTCGTGTGAACCGCCGGAGCCCTGAGAGCTCGCTGCCTGCACCAGCAGCTTAGCCCAAAGCCACATTCGGCGAGCCCAGGATAATCTTTTGGGTGGTTGGTGTTAGAATGATACAGAACTATAGATGATACTCCTACAGGGATTGCAGTTGCAGAACTTGGTCCCCATTACTAGGTAGCTAACCGTGTTGTTTCATTGGTTGGTTGGTTTGGGTTCGTGAGGATCAGGTGGGCTTGTGTTGTTTTCAATAGGCTGCTACTTCAACGTCGTTATGACGACGTGTATGTGTTGTGTGTGTGTTGTACCGTAGCTGCTGCTGGGTGCCAGATTGCTAGTCATGGTTAGCTGAAAACTCTGAAACTTTGGGTTGACAACCGACAAGAACGTGTCGTCAATCAAGGTTATAAGGTTTAAGATGTGGAATTATTGGTCATCTATCTATTGTCGCCGTGATTACAGTTTAACTTTATTTATGTCTTTGTTGTGGATGCTTGCCAGTTATAGTATCCATTGATATGTGTCACACACATACGCACACAAGTTGACACCAAAGGTTCATGGTCTGAACAAAGCAAAATAACAAGATCAAGAGGATAGAGCACCTTCCAAAGCAGCAGCACAACAAATTATTTGGATATGAGAGCCAGATCATTCCCAGTAAAAGGAAAGAAAGAAAAATGAAGACAACATTCAGTTTATTGTATAAAGGAGTTGGCAGAGGCCGGTGCTGCCTGTTGCATTGGGGCGTGCTCGCCATGTTTCACACTCATCAGTAACAGGCCTCGCTCAGTACTATCCCTCAAACTAAATGGAACAAAACTATGCCTCAGTTCAGTGCAATCAAGGCCTTCCCTGTTCTGGGATAGTTAGCTTGCATCCTTCTTTGTTTTTTCTTTCTGTCTTACTAGTACCGTACCCGTGCGTTACTACGGTTTCATTTAAGGGATATGTTTAAAAACGATATGCTGACAATTCTTTTTCATGGTTTTTATCTCACGCAATTGTATCATGGTGCTGAGCTCATCACTAAGTTCAAGATATGTCAAGTAATATGATCTTATCATTAAATGGCTAATATCAAGACTTAATACAACAAAATAAATTGCATAGCACGGTGGTTCACAGTTTCAGCGGCGCCAAAACGATATTCATTATTCATCATTTGCTATCTAAATTATGACCAGGGTTATGCAATACAGAACACTGGAAAGCTTCTTCCTGACAATACTGAAGTCCATTGGGTATTAAACACATCATGGTAATCAGGCAACTGTGTCAATCAACAGCTCCAGAAAGAAAGGCAAATGGACACCGGCTCTTACATGTAGATCGCAACAACTCCCATCTTGCACTACATAAAAAATATGAAACACGCACTTTCCAGCTTGTGCAGCAGCAGCAGCAAGAGCTCTGCACTTGCATCATCAACCTCCTGTTGGCGCCCAGTACTGCACTGCACTGCAGCATTGCTCCTGCCTTGGCTGCTTTTGAAAATTCATGGCATTATTGAGATATCAATTCCATCTAAAGCACAAAGCAAGTAAGAATTCAGGGAGCAAATACCTTCCTTCACTTCATCGCCATATTCAGGGCGCATGGTTGGGAGTCAGAGTTGTTTGACAATGGATTAAAGGCCACCTGGTCACACAATCCCCAAGTTGTATCCTGAGTGACATCAACAAGCAAATTAAAAAATCATCAATCAGATAACCTGTTGAACTCGTGACCAACAGATTTTCAGAAGGGGGCATATCAGCCTGACCAGTACATTTGCAAGGTAAAGAAAAGGAAAGAAAAAGGCTATTCAAGGAAGTGTCAACAAGTAGAATGTTTATTAAACATAAGGCTGATCATGTAAATGCTTTTGGAAATAAAGTTACGCACGTTACCTCTCTTTAAAGACCATGTGGACTCACCTTGCAAACATTGTGTTGTCTCTCTTTAAAAACATTCAACAGAGGTTGTTGTTTAATGCTAAATTACCCGCAAAATAGATACAGTTTGATGGCACATCAATGAATCTTGTTCCAACTTCCAATGCAGAAAGCTTGCATACCAAGCTGTGCAATCCAACCAGTTCGTGTTCATTATCGATCACAAATTCATTCTCAGCAAGCACCACATCTCCAACCTATAAAAGATATTTGTTCCGTGTACACATCAGTAGAATCAGTGGTACAGCGGGTAATACATTCTCCCATATGTTTATATTGACAATAAAAAAAACAGCTATGTTGGAAAGGGGATCGAGCATTCATTGCCATCACACCTGATATATGTTCTCAAAATGGAATTTCTCCACTTCACCTGAAAGTAAGCTTGGGCTTACTTCAACCAATGCATCATTCCACTGAATATAATAGAATGGAATCATATAAGAGAAGGTGACATAGTTTTAACTTTTAGGGAATAATTCCATCCTGCTTGCATTGCCAATTTCAGAAATCACAAAAAGCTAGATTAAGGAATAATTCCATCCTGCTCGTATTTCACATATTCAGATGTATGATAGAAAACTCTGAATTGATAATGTTAGTTACTTCAAAAGAAAAGCTCATAAAGTCAAAATGTGTACCTTGTCAAAATAGGGAACTTTGCTTTGTAAACCCCCAGATCCAGTTGATGCAATCATCTGTAAAATTGGTTTGCATATTATCTTTGAGAAACAGTAATAACAATGATGAAGATAACAGACAATTTTTATGACAACTCTAAACAAGATCGAAAGAGAGTTCTCACACCTGATTACCTCCCACGATTTCCGAATACATAAAACACTCTTTTTCAAGCACCCATTGGTAGAAACCAGAGCTGTAAAAGCAGCCTGAAACTGGATATATCAAAAATCTCCAAAACACCTCCATACTCTGTTCATACAAATAGCTCCCAATGCAAATTAGTACTGAAGTGTAGCTACACATGATACCCCTCATCGGTTGATGCCGTTAATGGTTTCTATGTCACCGTGCTCAAGTGCGTCGATGCATGTAACCACATAGAAATTGTAGAAATAACAACATGCATTGCAAACATTCACAAGACGGTGCCAATCACCATTAGATCCTGTCGCCTCTGACATCATGAATCGTGCACCTGGAAAAGTTTGGGATACCTGAGCCTCTGCCAAACATCAAACATCAGAAGTCAAACACATTTGTCACCAAAATCAGGAAAGCAACAATGAGAAAAAGCATACCTGCGCCTCTGCCATTCTGAAATCGTGAAACTCTGCCATTATGAAAATAAACATTAAAATAATCAGTTTAAGAGCGACAGTTTAACATACAGATGCCAATTATCCATGCCAAACAACATTTTCTCTATAATTGCAAGAGTCATGTAGACTATGACTATAGTCTATATACCGCAGGCACAACCGGGAACAGCGAAGCAAATGAAAAACGGGAATGCAGTTCTTACAGCGAAGCATAGCTTGTCTGCAGAATGGGGCGGGCGGGGAGAATATGCAAAGTGCCACTCATAGCGTATGGGTGTCAGTGGCTGATGTTGAACTTGCCTGCGCCGTGTGCCCTCACGGCCCCGAGCGGCGGTAGTGGTGGTGGCGTGCACCCCCCGCGTGGCCTCCTTCTCCCTCCCGGCGACGCTCCTGGCAGCTCCGTCATGGCGGTACCTCTCCCCAACGGCGCTTCCCCTCCAAGCTATGGGGATCCTGGCGTCGGTGGATGCTCCGGCCAGTGCCTAGGAAGGGGGCAGATCCAGGCCGCCGCCGCCCTGTCATGGGGATAGGATCAACGCCGACCTAACCTGGGTCGTAGGGAGAGAAACCCTAGCCGCGTCCATTGTCCGGCGTGGCGGCGGGGCCCTGCTCCTCCTCTGGTCAGCCTGGCGCTCACTACTCCCGTCGCGCCGTGGGCTACGGCGGCCCTCCACCTCGCCGCCGCGATGCGGCACGCCTCGAGGCACGCAGCGCCGGTGCGGTGGTGGAGGCGACCGTGGCCATCGATTCGCGCCGCGGCCGGCCGCCGCCGCCGCCTCCACCTCGCTCGCGCTCGCAGACCGCGGCCGCCGCCGGCAGCGTTTGTTGTCAGCGAGGCTCCTGCCCCGCGTCACCCCGCTCCTCCCGCGCCGCCGGAGACCGAGCCCGAGCCCGAGCCCGCCCGTCCTCGCGGCCTCGCTCGCGCGCGCGCCACCGACCCGACCTGGTCCCGCTCCCTCGCGGCGCTCCTCCCGTCCCCGCTCCTCGACGCGCGCCTGGCCGCCGCCGTCTCCGTGCTCGGGGACGCCGCCCACCTCGGTGGTGGAGGCGACCGTGGCCAGAACGGAGGCTTGGAGAGGGCGCTGCTTCTCAAGGAGAGCGAGTGGGCGGTGCGTCTCGGGGACTGGGAGAGTTGTGCATCGGGACTTGGACGCGCTTCGTGCGTGCGGTAGGTGCGGGACGCAGGGACGGATGAGTGATGATAGTACTGATCCGAGCACCGTGAGCCGTTGGATGTGATTAAGCGAGAGAAATGAGGTGGCAGAGTAAATTTTGATCGATCAGTTTAAAATTTTGACTGTCGCTGGGCGTATTTTTTTTATACACTTAGCTATGCTAATGATTGTAGAGGATATATTAGTGTGTGACTTTAAAAAAGTTCAAACTGATAAATTATATAGTAGCATAGATGCATTTAGGGGATGGCCCTAGGATTCAGTCCTTGGCCGCTCATGTTGAAGCAACCACTGGAGCTGACCAATTTTTCACCTTTTTGTCCACACCAGCAGTCCCCAAAATAAATACAGGCACGCCGCCATTGGGAACTGTCCGTGGAGCCCAAGTAATGCCAGTTATATCACCTTCATGTGCTTTCTCAGCTGTATCCAAAACTGCACCGCTTTCCACAGACAACCATTGCACCGCTGATCCACTTGTTGCAGACAGAATTTTACCATCAGGTAGAGAGAGACGTTCATGTGAATATGTGATCATATTGCCAAACAGAACCTTTTGAGTCATGAAGCGGAATTGGCATTGGGTCCTCATCAAGGTGCGTGGTAGCTTACATTAATGTTCCATACTCGAATGGAACCATCTTTGGATGCAGTAATAATTTCTTCAGAATTTGGAGCGAAGCACAAGCACACAAGTAAGTAACAGCATTCAGGTACTAGTAGCATCATTCAGCATGTCATTCTCAGAACTGCAACAGTGTTCAATCAGACCATAGATGAGCATATTTGGTTCAGTCAGACAGAACCGCTGACTTTTCAGATTAAGTCTGAATAGATAAAGTACTGCTTATTGTAAACTAGTACCTAACTTATTTCCAATCATTCGCAAGTGCAAACCGGTTGTTGATCTACAGAGTTAATCAGATGATAGATAACTTGCGGCAAATACAGATATTATATAGATGAACACAACTTTCTCAAGCTATCAAGGGTCATCAGCAGTGGAGTAATATGACCCTTGACTCCTTGAGTTGCATTTAGTGAACCATCCTTCGAGTAAACTATCTCCCACCTTGACATCAGCAGTAAAAGCCGCAGAAGCTATGAAGCGACCATTTGGGGATATGGCAGCCATATTCTTTTTTAACTGATTAGTGTCAACTGTACCCAACCCCTTTCCACTCTTCCTGTGCCAAACTTTGATACCAGTTGCTTCTGAGCATAAGGTAGTTATAGTGCTCCCATCACCTGACCCTGTGTTTTGTGCTGGAGTAGTTTTCTGGCTGCCTGAGTCGAAAAGAAGGTTTTATGCCTTCCTGCTTGCCTGTGTTGGAATATCACATCCTATCCTATATATTCTATATAAGCTTCAACGCTTAGGTCTGCCTGTAAAGTTTTCAAAACGCATTAGACATTGATCAAAATGTTCTGAAAATTTTTAAGTTTTTTGTAATTTTTTTCATTTTCAAAGGAAAATCTAATTCTTGAAACTTCTAGATACAGTTTTATACAAGTTCTAAATAGTTATTAGTGTTGGATTTTTTTATTTAGGAGACAAAAAAAAATCAGCCTGCGACAATTTCTTTTTGAGGGATGAGTATGGGCCTCGAAGATAAAGGTTGGGCCATCCCAGAAGAAATTTGTAAAGAAACTGTTAAAAAAAACGGCCCAGAAGAAGAAGGCCCGTGCAGGTGCGCTGTTTCTGACGCCGTCGATGCACCCTTCCCTTCCTTCTGTCCGCTGCTGCATCCCTCTTCGGCTCCTCGTGCGTCGTCTGTCTCTCTCGCCCCCCTCTCGCTCTCAGACGACTGGTCGGCCGCCCGCCGCCGCCCTAAGCCAGGTGCTGAGGCTTTCGTTGTTCTCTTCGCCGGCGACGAGCACCCACCAGGTACTTCCACCCGTTCTCTTCCCTTTCCTTCCCTTGCTTCATGCCGTGCGAAGCTGAGCACCGAAACCCTAACCTAAAGCTAATTAGCTATTCGACAAGCCTCCTAACTTCGAAGTTTTTGCAAAAATTATTGGGTGTAGACATGTCCCTTAACTGGATCCGCCCCTGGGTGAAACTCCGGCAAGGAGCCGCTGTACCCTGCGGTGGCACATGGGGGAAGTCTGTAGCTGCTTTTAGGATACTAATCATGTTTCCTAAACAATCATCTAGATCCTTATGCACTGATGTTCCTTATGAAGATAATTTTCCTAAATTGCCAAGCAGGCCCTTGCATGTACTCAACTTCAATATAGGTGCAGAGGGAGTGCCATATACAGAGCTGTGATACCTTGCTGAAATATTTTCCTAGTATATGATCATGACCTTTTAACAAGTACTTTAGGCTAAAATTGATCTATGGGAATACCATTTGGATTCTTATAGTTGCTTAAATCTTTTAATTGTATGATCATTCCATTTAGCAATAGGCCTAAGTGTAAAAAAAATGATTTATGGTGAAATGTCATTCAATTGTACATGATCTGTATGCAACAGCAAAAGATCTGAATCAGTTTCGATGGCATTTCATCAAATCTGGATTCTGACATATTGAAGTTGATAAGTTTTATCTTCATCACAAAGCTTATTGCTGTTCTTTTTATGGCATTTCAGTTCTACTAGGCAGGCAGGTGCGTGTTGCCGCGCCCGTATAGGCTGCACATGCCTATAGTTGTTTGTGCTTTGTCAAGTCTAAAGTGGTATTCTTGCATGTCTACGGCAAGGTACAAAGTGATGGGATAGTATATTCATTAATTTACATATGTACATCAGAGTGAAGCACTCTGGTCTTTGGAGACTCAAATATACATTAGTTATATGGTAGTGCTATATACATAAATGTAAATGCTTTTAGGAAAAGAGAAAGCAGTTTGTAAAAATTGGAAATAGTTAAAAAAAAGTACAAATGCTTGCCATGTTGTGGGGGTTGTAGGCATACAATAGCGCAGCTGGACCCTCGTCTTCAAATTAGTTCAGCAAGAATCAAACCACTGGTACTGCATGACCTCTGTGCTCTCAGAATGTTCTCCCCGCAATCTATTTCTCCAACTGTATATTTAGATACACCTGAGAATAGCCTTTTAAAGCAATCACAATTCTTGGTCAATAAAAAATTGGGATGAGCATGTTATGCTTATTAGAAATAATTTTTAACATCAGTAGGGTTGCCACTGACGAGAGATAATCTCAACATCAGTGGGGATGATCAAAAGTTACATCAAACTTTTAGGGGAAAAGAATAAACCAATTTCATCACCTAATAGAGGAGATGAACTATCTAATTATTGTGTATATTTCTGATGGGAGTTCATATTACCCAAAAAAAAAAAGGACTACATAATAACAGGATTGATGTTGGCAGCAATTTCTTTCTTTCTCCCTGATGATGAGTAAATGCATTGAATTTATGTGAGAACTTGTCATATGATATTCTTCAGCAAAGAAGAATAAATCAATTTATCACCCAAAGGAGGAGATGAACTATCTCTGCTTATCTCGTACATTTTTATGGGATTTCATATTGTCCGGACATAAGTAAAGTACCTACAATTATTACTCACCTGCTAGTATTCAGAGTTGATTTCATTGCTACTGAATATGAATCTCTGTTGAGCATGGAGAGGACGTAGTGAGGAGGGAAACACCATAGGGACCAACACGGACTCACCAGTTCTTCTCGTATAGAAGTATAGGGGCTGTTTGGATTACAGGAATTCCAGAGAAATTCTAAAGGAATCACCATTCCTATATTTTTGCTCCTGTAGCAGCGTTTGAAATGGAGGATTAGTCACTTCCTTTCCAAAGGAAAGTTTCCTGTACCTGTACGGAGGAAAATGAACATCCAGTTCTACCTCTTGGTTTTCTTTCCTTCACGAAGTCCAATGCGATGAAGCACAATGAGGCATTGTTAGCATGTCTGGTGGCATGCAAGCTGGCCAGAATCTAGTTTGAGCACGGCTTCCATTCCTGCATTCCAAACAACAATGTTTCAAAATTCCTGTGTTTTTCATTCCTCTGTTTTAACACTACATTCCTATCTCTTTCGTATGTTTTGTTCAATTCCTCTGTTTTATATTCCTGCATTCCAAACTGGCTTAACAGTATTAACCAACAAAACATGCAGTACCCTGAGAAGGAAGTTTTCTTGTTGAAAGATACTTATCAAGTCTGCTGGGCCATGTGCACAAGGTGACGGAGATCTGGTGCAAAAGACTGAACTGAAAAAAATTTAAGGTCAGAATAAAGATATAAGAAATAAACTTATCATCTACTTTATTTGCTGCAATTTTGCTGTACGGAACTGTCAAGAACTCATGCACTGTTTGAACAAAAGGACCAAGAGTCTTTATCAATAGATAAATTAGAAGTCTGATGTCTACCACTGAAATACGGATAGCAGAAGTTGTCTTATAGAATGTTGTGTTTAGACTTTAAACATACAGCTATACCATGTTTTTTTTTTCCTTTTTGTGAAAGATGGGTAGAACTTTTCTTTGTGGGGCTCTTGGATATCATAGTGAAAATTACATTAGCATAGATTTATGTACATCTGTGGTTACATGTAGCTAGATAAATCCATGACCCAGATAAAGGATGACACTACATGCACTATATTTTGTTGCTTAGCAACACAAAAGTAGGATTGATTATTAGCTAACTCGTGTATGAATTCTAACATATTATGTTGGAAACGCTGAAGGCATGGACCACATCTGCAAACCATATACTTTTGGCCTCACAATATATGTAATCCAATAACTTTTGAACCATGTACCTCACAATCTTAATTCTGTGTCGAGAGATTCTATTAAACTCAAGTTATCAGCATATACAGTGATACATTTGATAAATGGCAAGGAACAGAGGGGATGGCGGATGAGTATTACAAGGTCATCATATCCAATCTTTTTGCATAGAGACACAGGCATAGCTGTTAGACCTGTTACCAAAACAGTTTGTACTGTTCATGAATCAGAAGGGTGGCATATCGTGCCTGACTTCTCAGAGACAATAAGTGAAGCACATCGTCTGCATACACCATGAGGGTGGAACATGTATTTCACATGCTATGACTGAAAAGGGAATGGCCATCTATTTATTTTCAGGGGCATGAATTAGATCGAGGAGTGCTAGGTTGGCCTCTTGTTGCTTGTTGAGGCTAGCACTGGTTAGTGAGGGGACTGCTTAGATGTTGTAGATGAGCATGTACCTGATCTCCATGCTGGGCAGGCACCTGGTGTTCCCAGCGTGGAGCAGTTGCCCGAGGAGCCCTCACTCATCAGAACGAAGTGTTGGTCCAGGGTGAGCAGCATGTGGTGGTCGTCATCCCCTCCGCATCCTTAGTGCCCCTGCACAAGCACCGTGGAATGCATGATTGAGGCGCACAAGCCGGTATATCATGGAAATGGAGACCGAGCAGCACCTGTAACTCCAGCAGATCAACCAGACCAATAGCAATAGGCCTGGTCGGTGCGGCCACCTGCCTCCAAGAGAAGGGGGAGTTCCTGAGAGGCCATGGATGCCGCGCTGTGATGTGGACGAAGCCAGCAGGAGACGATGGAGGATGGCTATGGGTTTGCGCCCAAGCGCTAGCTTGTAGGATCTGCCAACGGCGCAGAAGGTGAGAGGGATGGGGATCTGGACGGGGATGGTGGAGCATGACTATGTGAGTCAATCCTAAGGGGCTGCGAGGTGATGCGTGGCATCAGCAGTGGTGGCACGGAGACGGCTCGGCAATGATGTTGCCGTCCATGGGGGTGGCTTTTGGCTGAGGCGGCGAGGGGAGGAGAGGGGACAGCGGCGGCTGAGGCGCCGAGGAAAACATGGAAGAAATGACGTGGAGGGAGAGGAAGTGGGGACCACTGCACCACTGTCTGGTGGCTGATAGTGGGCACGAGATTAACCACAGAAAGCCAAAATTACGCTGGGACACGGGCAGGTCCACGTGTGTATGGTGCGCCGTACATAAGCAGAGAGCACGGAATCTACGCATGAGAAAGATTACCTTACCATATTTGGTTCACAATTCATATTGTTTGGTGGATTACTGTTATTATACACCATTTATAGTTGTTTTGTTTGATGTTAAGTTAGCTTTTGAATTTTATTGTACGATGTCCATTGTCCAGATTGCTTTTTTCTTTAAATTCTTTACTAAAAATGGACATGTTGTATTATCTCTCCAGGACAGGCAACAGGCTGTTGGAATATGGACCAGCAAGGCATGGATGACCATGTAAGAATTCTCTCAGAATTATAACCTTGCACCTATAGGTACCCAAAATTTTCATGGCTAACTTATGATGGCTAACCATGATTCAGGAAGGGGTCCACGTTGTTGGATTTGAAGTCCCACCTTCACCCGATTCTAGCTACAACAACCCTATTCCTGGAAATGAAGATGAAGGCCGGGAGCCCCCACTGGTGCCACCTCATCTCCAGCATACGCTGCTGAGCTTCCCACCAAGCCAAGACGAATCGAGCCCGCTGCCTCAACCTCAGACCGTGGTTCTGAACCACCTTTACATTGAGAAAGAGAACACAAGGTCTGTGGTTGCTCTGGGGATCACGCACCGATTCAAGGCCAAGTTTGTGACAGTCGTTCTTTACAAGCCAGTGCTGAGGCGGTAGGGCGTGGCTATATATGTGTCATGTGCCTTGGTCCTGCTTTCTCGTGCAGGACCAGTAATGGTAATGGTAATTAAACACCCCCTTGGGGTTGCAACCCACCATGAACAAATAGAATCCCACCCCTCTCCTGTTGTTGCGCAGATTCTGCAGAAACAGAAGAATTTAAGCCCCTGTTGTAGTAGTGCAGAAACAGGCGAGGAACCTAGGCTGTCATTTTCGAGTGATTATTAGTCTTAACCTAATTTGGCTGTTGGTGGTGGCAGTGATGGCTTCTGTTGAATGAGTAGTTTACCTGTGATCTGCGCAGCTTGACGCTCAAGTGTTGTGTCGTTGACAAAGTAGCGAGAACGTGTGTTCTATCTGTGACTGAAACTGTGGTTTTTGTTTTCCTTTTTTGGGTTATTCATTCAGATATGGTTTCAGCATGGCATATCCATGGTTTGGTAGAAGATGTTTAAGGCACCGTACCGTGTTTTTGGCATGTTGAGCACATAAATATCTAGAGAAAATGTCTTGCATGTTGCCGAGCTATGCTAAATAATATGCCATGCGCATGCGTGAATCATGGTTGGAGCCTCCACCACCAGCAGTCTGGTCTTCTGGGTCTGGATGTCCATAGCAGTGGGGCATGTGTATTCATCTGCTGCTCGTGCTGGGATTGGGAGCTCTGTTTGTGTGACCTTTCCCTGCTCTGGCTCTGGCTGTGGGGACTGCACTTTTGCGTTGGAACGGGAGTGATTGCGAATGCGACCGACCGGCTCAACTCGCACACTACACTAATATATTCTCTTACGCTAGTGGTGAGCAGGCAGGCGGAGAGCGGATCAGAGCACTCAGCATTCAACAGCCCAGCCGGCCACGAGTACAAATATATATTGTAAAATATTATTACACGCATGAGTCCGAAATTCAGCTTACACAGGCACTTCTCTCAGAGCGTAAGTCGGCAAATATATATTGCACCCTGCCATATTCTACTTGCATACTGCACCATAGGAATTTCAATGACGGCGACCAAGCTGTTAACGTCCTTCAGCGCAAGCGATGAATACTATACCAGGAGCTAGAGGACAACCGTACAGAAAGGGCCCCAACAAAGATATTTCCATCCTGCAGATCAGGGGAAAAAAATGAATATTATGCAATTAGCATATTATTCCTTAATTAACTACCTTGCATTGCTGCTTGAAAACATGAGAAGCAACTGTATGTGTTCTAGGGGAAAAACAAACTGGACGCAACTTGGTTTAGAAAAATAAAATACAATAAAATGCCTTGGCTTTATTCCCCAAAACTAACAGCAAATAAATAAAGAATGAAACTAAGTTACTTGTCTGGTACACAACATCTGTTTATAATGAAATAATATTATATAAGCCACAGTTAATTTCAGCAAACCAACCTTACACATTTGCATCATCTTAATTTGCTTTGTCTATGCTAGTTGAGAAGTTCAAAGGGTAAAAGATCATATCCTCTTCTTTTCATTTACTTATTAATACATAGCAGGAATGTCCATTCCAAATTATAAAATATTTTTTTTTAATTTTTCTAGATTCATTGCTTTTACTATGTATTTGGACATATAGTGTATATCTAACTAAGTAACAAATAATTTTATCTAAAAATATCAAAACATCTTGTAATTTGAAATGGAGGGAGTACCTACTACCTAGTAAGTAACAGGCACTAGCTTTTTAGTTGTAACAAAACTAAACAAACTCTCGTGCCAATGTTCCAAGATTCTATGATAGGTTTAATTTTGCTTCCTGCATTTACTCCATGCCTTTCCCATCATATATGTCAATAATGATCTAGCTTGTTCCATTACCAATGTTTGCTCCATACAGGATTTTCCTTTAGGCCAATTCCTATATAAATTCTATAGCTAACAAAACAAAAATTTAGCAAGCACCTCTGATGACAGAGCAAGGCCAAAGCATGTGTGTGTACATACAGTAAACAAACACAAGCAGCAGAAAGCATCAGTATCCATACCAAAAAGCTGCTAGCACACGCTTGAACACAACAGACTCATTATTAATTCAAAATTTATCAGAACACAAATGACTACTAGTACTTACTCCAAATCCACAGGCCTGTTGTACCATGGCTCTTTTACCGGTTTGAGCTGGTTGGATGCATCAGGTGAACAGGTTGGCTTCACTTGTCCAACAGAATCGTCCACAAGTGCGGATGACTTGCTGTGGTTATTCATACTTGGTGACATCCTAGCTTTCAACCGGCGAACTTTTGCAGGCACCCGCGAGACTGGGAGAACGGGAAGAAAAATGAACAACACTGATGTAATAGTCACTAACAAGTGAAATCATCGAAGAAATATAAGATTTATAATTAAAAAAATGAAGAAAAATGAAGCAACAGGCACTGCAATTCTTCGCACAATACAAATCAAATGTTTGTCGTCTAGATTTAGAAGCTTATTAAACTGTTGGAGAAACAAAAAGGATAGATGTAAAGCTGAAATTGCACTTCTTGACAACATATAAGCCCTCTAAGGTTACAGTACAACAAACAGCCCTTGTGCAGTCAACACTTTCATCCTAATCCTAATATATAAAAGCAGACACAAGTGACGGAAATTTGAGCAGCAAATAACTTACATAGCCACGAACGCTCCCATGGTTGCTAATGCTGGGAACCACATTGTTGCCAGGACGGACAGCAGCAGCAGCAGCATGAATTGATCTGGTGAGTGTTGTAATTCCATCTTCCTGACAAAGTAGAGAATCGAACCTCATTCCATCTCCCGCAGAATTCCTATTCCTATGGTAACAAGCAATTTATTTTGCAGCAGTACACGTACCGAAGCACGGGGCATGACCGGAGGAGCAGTGGCCCTACAAGAAGCAGCAGTTTCCCTAGAAGACGCAGATGCTTGTGCACCGAGGCGGCTTGTCGATCTCGACATCATCGCAGAGGAGGCGAGCTTCTGGAAGACGAAGCGGCCCGCCATCTTTTCTGGGCTCTCCACTCTATCGATCTCGATGCTGGCTGGGACTGGGAGTACTTTTCCGGCCGATGGGAATTAAACAGATTGGAATATTTCCTGGAATATATTGGATGGAAGGAAGAGCTGGAAGTAAACCGACCAATCCAAAGCCGGACTGGACCTCGGTCGGCCGGGTCCGTCTGTGACTTACGTAAGATTACCTGGAAGGAAACCGATCCAAAGCTGTAGTGGCCTCGATCGGGCCCGTTGCGGTGGACTGGGCCTGGCTTGTGCTGTGTGTCTCCTGTTTGTAATACGAGTACTACTCATGTTGTGTGTCCACAGAATCCATCCAAGCTCAACTCTTCGTCACGCAGAAAGTAAAATCAGGAGCGACATTATCCATATATGTGATACCATCACTAGTTCATTCTAGTAATATCTATTCCATCGCATTTGACACTCCTAACCTCCTAGGGATAAAAGTGAAAGCGTGGAGGACAATAAAGTTTAGCAAGATGACACGTGGTGCATTTGAATTTTTAGCGACATGTAGTCGTGGAGACCATCTTTTATAATAGCACATAGTTAAAAGCCTCACTAGTATTCTCTTTGCGCTTGTGGTTAGCAGGCAGTAGAGCAGAGCAGTCAGCAATCAACAGCCCAGCCGGCCAGGAGTACAAGTAATATGGACTTTGGAGTAACAGCGTAGTGAGTCGTCCATCCGTGAATTCCAAAAGCCTTTGGATCGCATTATCGTCCATATGGACGACATGCATGATGCACCAGCCTGGCAAAGCAGCCACAGCAGCAGCAGCAGCTTCCACGGCGTCTCTTTGTTTGATACCGGCCGGCACCGCCAGGTCGCTCCTGACAGTGTAGCACGCCTCTCCAAGTCCAAGCGCTACGTGCGCACACGCGCACGGTCGCGGACCTCCTCAACCTCTTCCTACACTCATCTTGACGAGAGACGACCAGATTATATTCTCCATAACATCTTGACGCTCATCATTGCCGACATGACTTGCATACTGCTCCGTTGCTTGCTTCTACATGGTTTCTTCTTATTATATATTGTAAAAAACAGTAGGCCATATGGATGCTTTGACTCTTCGAAAAATTATAACAACTTACAATTTAGGATGAAGGCGGTATTTACATTAGGTTTTTGGTGCCGCTGCGGATATCGTTCACTAGATACGTCTAGATAGGAGTACAGATAAATAATATTACACGCATAAGAAATTCAGCTTACAGAACTCAGCGCCTCAAGTCGGCAAAAATCTATATATAGCCACAAGCACTCCCCCCGCCATACTCTACTTGCACACTGCACCAAAGGAATTGCTGATAGTTCTAATAACGCCATGTTCCTGACAAGAGATACATACACACATTGCTTGCATAAAAGCAGAAAACCTCATTCAATCAGTTGGAATTTGTTGCGTAGTAAGTATGTACCGAAGCACAGGGCATGGCCGGAGCAACGGCCCTAGAAGCAGCAGTTGCTCGAGAGCCGATGAGGAGGCTCGTCGACCTCGACATCCCGGAGGCGAGCTGCTGGGAGACGAAGCGTCCCGCCATCTGTTGGCCGTCGGTCCTGAGTTGAGGCGACGGAATTGCTACTGGCTGGCTGGCTAGCGGCCAAGCCGATGGATTTGTAGTCCTGGAGACCGAGCGATCCAATTCAAAGCCCGGACTGGGCCTCGTCGGGCCCGTCTGTGACGCACGTGAGTCTTTCAGGAGCGAAGCCGTGAATGCGGTTGGTGGTGGCTCGTGTGCCCTGCGCGACTTGCGACGGCAGGGATATGATGATGTATTGATTTGAAAAACTCGTGCCGATGGATGAATTTAAGTGGGATTTGTGGGTTTATAGGTTGGCGGCATACAAATCCGCATCCGATTCTTCATGCATGCATATAATAAAACGAAACGAACTAGAGTACTATTTGGGTACTATTCTTTGAGACGAGGGTATCAAGGTACCATAATAACGACGGTAGCCTCTGAGACTTCATGCGACTCGGAGAGCCCGATGCGTTGAGTATTTTTTTTAGTTGCACAAGTTCATCTTCTTTTAATGTTGACTAGCAAATATGTTTATACATTGCAACGGAAATTATAACTTATATCATTTATTTTAGTATACTTTAGAATCATATAGCGTACGTTGGTTGGACATATGCTATCTAACTCGTATGAATATAAATCATAAGTATAGATGGCTATGTCTATGGCTAGCGGTGTCACATGTTCATTTTACAGTGTGCGGTGACAGCAGCTGCCCTTAACAGCGGCGCTAAAGCCAGTGACGGCTCCCGTTCATTTGGCCTTGTGTGCCTCGCTACCGCCATCATGACCTTCCACGTCCAGTCCAACGCGGACGAGGTCCTCACAGCATTAGCTAGCCAAGCTCACCGCCTCCCCTAGACAAGTGGACCTGGTTGACAGTGCAGACTGTGAAAGCCGGGGCGCGGAGTGTTGATCTGATTTCCACTTGGATCAATTCGTGCTAGCCAAGCTCGTCGCCTTGCCTGCACAAGTGGACCTTGATGGCGGCGCTGAGGCACGTCGCAGGCACTTTGGGCGACCTGGAGGCTTGATCTGATTTCCAAATCGATTGATTTGTGTATGGATGGATTGATTTAATTTTATAAGCTATTTGTGTTTCCGGAGCTATTTTTATTTGAGCTTGGATTTGGATAGGAGACGATCCATAATGATAAGTGTCAAAGTTGAACGACAACAACACAGATAATTCTTATTCATGTCAAGTTTTTTTGACTATTTTTTTTTTATTTTTGCTGTTACGTATTATTCTTGTTGGATTTGGATTTACCTTTTACCCGATCTTCACCGTCCGAATAGAAGTTAGGATGTCATAATTAAATAATCCTAGTTCTAAACTGACTCTAAACGCAAACGGGAGGAGAGGCAAAAAATTAAATATAATCCTAATTCTGTAAAGACTGAACGTAAGGGAGAGAAATCTACCGTCACCGACTTAAATACGGAGATAAAAGAAAATTAGATAGAAAATTTTTTACTTTTTATAGATAGGTATAGATGAAGCACGAGTCCATGCTAACAACGTTGCTCCTTCACTTGAACTTTGCAATGACCACCTCGATCAAGATCGACTCCATCAATCTGATCATGACGAGTCAAAGCTGTCATCTACATCCACAACATCTTCTTGCCGCACCATCAAACCTACGGAGTGGTTATCATGTCTGACCGACTCCTATCGTATGGTAGCCGATAACTGCCACCAAACCGATCTCCACATTTGGATGGATTTCTATTGATTGTAGCCCTTTCGAGGAATCAAGCCACCCACTCAAAATTTGTAACTCCACGTATCGAGTCATTGATCTTAACCATACTCCACGTTGCGCTATATCTTTCCTCGGAAACACCCGTGCAAGCATCACAACCCCACTTGATTTTTTTTTAGTTTTTGGCCCATTTAAATGTCTAAAATGTTATATTAGTATTGGTCTGTTGGGGGCGTAACATAATATAGGCACCCTGTTCCCTCCCCCATTTCGTCACTTTCTAAAGCCACACGGCCGGCTAAAGGCTTATTCGTCGGTGTGCTTTCGTCGTACATTCGTCACCAGACTATACTAT
>CM041635.1:2512945-2524802 GCA_023333625.1 Bothriochloa decipiens
CACACTGCACCGTGTAGGAATTTCATCGACGGCTGGGGCAGTTGCAACCTGAGCAATGAAGGCTTTGACTTGGGATCGTGCTGACATCTTCAGGCCAAATGCATGCTAGAGTAGCAATCATTAAATTGCCCAACACAACTAATTTAATCAGAAATATATCAATTTATTAAGCCTGCAAATCAGGGGAAAATGAACATTATTCAATTAGCATAGTAATCCTTAATTAACTACCTTGAAGCAACTGTACATGCAACTTGGTTTAGAAAAACGAAAATACAATGAAATGCCTTATTATCCCCCAAAAACAACAAATAAAAGAGTGAAAAGAAATAACTTGTCTGGTGCACATCTGTTTATAATAAAACAATATTTATACGCCACTTTTTCAGCAAACCGAGCAACCTTGCACATTTGCGTCATATTGCACTAGTTTGTATATAGAAGGTAAAAAAAGTCAAAACA
The DNA here is from genome assembly GCA_023333625.1 of Bothriochloa decipiens. Lineage (NCBI taxonomy): Eukaryota > Viridiplantae > Streptophyta > Magnoliopsida > Poales > Poaceae > Bothriochloa > Bothriochloa decipiens. The sequence continues at coordinate 2,513,408 of CM041635.1, forward strand.
AAATTTATCAGAAGACAAATGACTAGTAGTAGTACTTACCCCCCCTTCTTTTTAGGGGCGGCCCAATCCACAAGCCTGCTGTGCCATGGCTCTTGTCCAACAGAATCCACAAGTGCTGATGACTTATTGTGGTTATTGATACTAGGTGACATCCTAGCTTTCAACCGGCCAAATTTAGCAGGCACTCGGGGTGGCAAGGATGGGAGTGTGCTGAGGTACCTTGCAGTACCCTGCATTAGGAGGTTAGGCCATATCAGGAGTCATAATACGCACTTGCTTGCATGCAAGAGATTTTTTTTTTTGGTTAGAAAGGAAGGAAAAGTAAGCAGCAAGCACAACAATATATAATTCTTTGGTACAAACAAACCAAATGCTGGCCTAGGTTGAGATGTAATAAGCTTATTAAACTATTGGAGAAAAAAGGTGTAACCTTGAACTTGAGTGAGAAACATGCTGGAATTGCCTTTCTGACAACAACATATAAGCCCTCTCAACACACTTAGCTTATCATCCTAGCTAGCTAATTAAAGCAGACACAAGCCACGCACCGAGATAATTAAGGACGGAAATTTGAGCAGCAACTTACATAGCCATGAATGCCCCCATGGTTGCTAACGCTGGGAACCACCACCAAGCCTGCTGGACGAACAGCAGCAGCATGGAAAAATTTGCTGAGGTTTCTAATGCCATCTTCCTGACAAGGCAACGGATACATACATAGTTACATATATATACATTGCATATAAGTAGATCGAGAACCTCATTCAGTTGTTGAACTGGTACGTGTTAAGTTCCTTCAGAATTCCTAGTAGGGCAACCGAAAGAAATTTATTTTGCAACTAGTACGTACCGAAGCACGGGGCATGACCGGAGCAGTGCCCCTAACCGAAGCAGATGCTAGAGCGCCGACGAGGCGGCTTGCCGATCTCGACATGCCGGAGGAGGCGAGCTTCTGGAAGACGAAGCTGTTCTAGGCATGCCATCGACCCTGTTCTAGGCTCTCCAATCTATCTCGCCGATCCTGCGTCCCGACCACACCTCGAGGTTACGGATTTTTTTTTTTTGATTAATTGAGGTTACGGAATTGCTGCTGCTGGCTAGGACACTTCCGCCCAGGCTAAGCCGAATAATATATTAGATAGATGAAGAAGACCGAGCCATCCAAAGCCCGGACTGGGCCTCGATCGGGCCGGGCCGCGACGTATACGAGCATATGAATCCGAGCAGGAGTACTTTTCTCGTCAAGATTGTTGGGTATTTCCGAGAATAATACCTGGGAACTAATGCTGGGTCCGCCGCTGCTTACATTGTACTCTATATATATATATACGCATTATAAGAAATAATCAGGTCTTAAATGAAATTATTTACCTTTCAAAAAATAAGTAAATGACATTATTTATTTCAGTTTTCAAAAAATAAATAAATGACATTATTTATTTCATTTTGTCCGTTCATGCCTAGGCCTCTCAGGGTTAGTTTATGGTCAAATTACAACTGTTTTATATTTGCAAAAGATGCACTCGATTTTGTAACTTTAAAGTAATTATAATTATGTTGTAACTGAAGATTAGTGTGTTATAAAACCTTTACAACATCTGAATTTGGCTCACCTAAAATTTTATCGTATAACAATCCAAGACATTACTTTGATTCCATATCTGGTGATATGATTATTAAAGAGTGTGTGTATCCATCAACCGGTTAATTGAGCCCCTTTCACCAACTCAATTTTTTCATGCACTTACGCTGTCTTATAACTATATTTATACCGCCTTATTACTATATTTACAATGATGTATTCAGTGTACTTTATTCGACAGGGTGCTGTAACTTGGAGTTAACACAAGATTTTAGACAAACATATGCTAAATTTCCAAAAAAAACTTAACAACTTTTTTATATGAATTCTAGATACCAGATAAATATATATCAAATTGTTCACACAAATGGTAAATTATTCATAAAATTACAACTTTACAAATAGAAAAACAAACATTAGAGAAAACAAAGGAATAGAGAGCAGGGCCTAGGGGTTGCGAAGACGCCGACAAATGGCCTGCATGGGGGGAGGGTGCCGACGGAGGGATGGCAGGAGCGCTGGCCTAGGTGTGGCACAACAGGTGGCCGTCTTGGGGTGGCCAGGGGGAGGGGGGCACGCCGAAGACTAGCCTAAGGGCTGGCAAGGGCCATGCGGGAACCTGGGTTCTGGAGTTGGCAGGGGCTGCGCCACAGGCAGCTCGGACGACCACAAGCCATTCGTGATTTTTACTGGTGGTAGACTTAAAGAAAATAGTTAATAAAAATGCATTTACATTGGGTTCATAGCATGGGCTCCTACTTTCTTTTTTAGTCGCCAATGAAAAATATCGCAAGCATCAGCAAAATTCGATTTTGAACTAGTGAAAAACACAAGACATTTGAGCTATAGAAGTGATTTAGGTCTGTTTAAATCTTATGGTCTAAAGTATAGCCACTAAACACTAGACTACTTTAGCTTTTCTGGCTTCAAACAGGTGATCTAAAATTGTATCTAAAAGTTTAACTAACTTTTTTTTAAGAAAAGACTTTTGTTCATTAAACTATAAAAGTTAACTAAAGTGATCTAAAGTTTAGCTCTTAATTTTAACCAACTAAAATTTAAACCTCATAATTCAAAGAAGAGTTTGATTAATGTATCCATGCAAATTTAAACTTTTAATCTTTGACCAACTCCTAGCCAAAGAACTTACATTTGTTTATATACCACTAGTACCATACATATACACACCTGAGCGTGCATAGCGGACAAACTTGTACGTTGCTGATTTAGAGTGATGACATTTTGATGGATGGAGGGCGCATCAGCTTGCCCACCTCCTCCCTGAACCTTTCCATGGCGCGACCAGGTAACCATATCGGGACAACGATGCCGCCTCACCCTTGGCGTTCTTGCATGCTATGAGAGAGCTGAACATTCCAGGGAGAGGGGAGAGAGCCATGGTGGCCATCCCTCCATGAACCGGCTTGCCCCACCCATAGTCGACGCGGGCAAATCCTATCTTGGTCAGGTCGGACACCAGGAACAAGCCAAACTGCTGCCGCCGACGAAGCACCATCAGGTCAGCCATCGACTGGATATACTCCGCGTCCACCTCCGCTTTGGCCTTGCACACCAGCTCCACAACGTAGCCCACCGGGTTCGCGCACAGCGCACCGGCAGTGGAGACGGCGACTGCCAAGACGACCGTGTTGTCGTAGTAGCCCCGGGGCAGGCGGAGCCCTCTCTTGACGTGGTAGGCGCTGATGGCAAACCCCAGCTGCACCTCCTCGTCGGCGTTCGGGAGCTGCAGCGTCATGGTATGGCAGTTCCACAGGAACGCCGCGAGGACGTCGAACGTCGTCGAGCGCTCCCTGAGGCCCGGTGCGAGCCAGGCCCTGATAGCGGCGACGTCCCGGGGCGTGAAGAAGACGAAGGCTTGCACCAGTTCGTCGGCCGGCAGCGCGATGGTGTCGTGCAGCGGCACCTCGTCGTAACCACGGTGCGCGAAGCTCGGCTGTGGCGATTCGCGCGCCATCAGCACGTCACCCGCCCACACCGGACGAACCGTCGGCGCCGCCGCGCCCCGTGCCAGCTCTGCTACCGCTTCCAGGAACTGCAGGATGCCCCGAGCATCCGCCACCATGTGGGACATGACATCTGCACCGCTAGGATGAAACCACCGCATGCCAGCCGCGTCACCTGCAAGTGCAAGCCAAGTAGAAAAAACGTTCGTGCGTGTCCACCGGGAGCTACTAAAAGAAACACAACATGGATGTGCAGATATATGCTCGAACCTGGATGTTGACGAGAGCGGAGTTGGCTATGGAGGACATGGCTGGGATTCAAAAAAGAGCTCCTCAAGGCACGGCAAGGGAGGGTGCACGAAGTCGTCAAGGCGGACGTCGGCGTCAGCCTCGGCGAACGGCACACCGTCCGCAGTGCAGTCGACGGCGAGCTTGCGGCCCTCGAGCTCCCTTAGCCGGCCGGCCAATGGGCAGTAGTGCACGAGCGCCCTGGCGACGGCGTCCTTGATGACGGCCGCGGGGTCCAGGCCGTCACATGACGCGTTCCGCCGGTACACCTGGATGAAGGGCACGTGGAAGCGAAGCCCGTCCTGGTCATCTATGTCAGAGAGCCGCTTGAGCTCGCGCGGAGTTCGCGCCGCTGGCGCCACCTGGACTGCCGGTGGCCTGCGCACCGTGAACTTCAATCCGGCGGTCGCCGTCGTCAAGAATGTGGCCATGCGTGCTGTGTTTTAGTGAAGATCAATGCACAAAGTGAACTTCAGTGCAAAGAGGCGCCGCTGTACCTAGCTAGCTTGTGAAGCCAAGAAAGGAGCCCCAGGCTGCGCGTTATATATAATTCATGCATCCTTTGGAGCACAGTAAATTTTGCATCTAAACTACAGTATATACGTGTGAACGTGTCTGACATTTTTGCATCTAAATTTTGCCTGTGTACGATACTACGTTTGTTGACACTCAAATATTGTACACGTTGTTTTCCACGTGAACACGTTAAATAGCCAAATTTCTTTGTTTTAACATAAATATGTTTGAAAATCGAGGCCGCTAGCGTCCGGACACAGGTCCTATCTTACGCCAAGCGCTCGCGTCCGAACGCAGCACCTGTACGTGCCCTGCGCCCGCGTCAACCTGTGGCGTTCCGTCTCTGCCGCGCCCTCATCCTCACGTCACGGCACCATCCCCAGCCGCGCCCCATCCTCCGCCGAGATCTGTCTCCGCCACGCCCCTCCCCACGCAGCGCACCGTTGTCTACCGCGCTGCCGTCCTAATTCTCATCTCCTCTGCAACATTGGACCCCTATTGTTGCAATATATGCAATATACTCTAGAAACATATCTATATAATCATTGCAACGTTTACAATATACGCTTGAAACATCTCTGTAGTAACATCTAGATGAAACACTTGCGACATACGTATGGAGCAACTAAAACATTTATAATATACACTTGCAACATATATGTCCAGAAACAGCTAAAAGATTTGGAACATATATTCGTAACATACGCGTGCGCGCGTGTGTATATATATAGCCATTGCAATATATATAACACTTTTTTCAACATCTAAATGGTGGATCGGATGGCTACCCGAGAACACAAACAAGTTTGATCAAGAATGAAATTAGTGCACGGCTGTCATGTGTGTGGGTAAAGAAGAAAAAATGAAACATGTGCATCCAGCCATGCATGGTTTACCATGGCCAATATGAACTGCATGTGCTGAAAGCTGCTCCACTCCGTCCAAAATAAATGCATATCTCGTGGTTTGAAAAAAAATACTATTAGTATTTATATCTCACTCAGTAATTTATTTATTATAAAAGTATACTCTATACTTAACCTAATGATACTTGTCATATACAATATCATAAATATTAATATATTCTTATATAAAAAGCCATTATGCGTCTATTTTGGCGTAAAGTAAAGGCTGTCTCCAACAGACGCAACACAAAAACAGGAGGCATTCCATGATTTGGATGGCGCACATTGAAAGGCTGCATCACGCAAAACTACCGTTCTCCAACAGCAGACAACATCGCATCTTCTCTTCCACCTCTCTCGTGAGCACCGAGCCCCGACTCCACTGCCGCCACCGCCGCTGCCTCCTCAACTTTCCTTCCTATCCCGGACAGCAAAAGTGGCTGCTGCCCCTGCCAAGCTCGCCCCTGGAGAAGAATCTAAGTCCAGCAACGCCCTCCACCTCCTTTCGTGGATCCATGCACGTCTCCTTCGTCACTGATGGCAGCGGTTTCTGGGCAGCGGCGCGGCCACCGGCGGGGACTGGGAACACCATGGTTGTGCCTCCTCGGCAGCCAGTGAGATCTAGGCTAGCATTGGCGGCGCAGAATGGCGAGATCCAGACTAGCCTCGGCGACGCGGACTAGCGAGCGGTGGTGTGGACCGACGAGCGCTGGCGCGGACGTGCGAGCGTGGTGGAGCAGACCGGCGAGCGGCGGTGCGGACGCGACCTCCTCGGTGAAGCTGCCAGGTGGGCTTGCGGGCTGCCTCCGCGCAGAGCTGTTCGTCACGGGCTCGCCATGGCCGCGTTGGTGGCTCCCCATGGCTCAGCCCCTCCTCCTCCTCCTCCCTGCGCGCTGCTCCTCCACCTCCACCACGCTTCCCTCGACGTCACGGCGCTACCCCTACCCCTACCTCGGCGAGCCCCGGCCATGACGCCATGGACGCACCGGAGCTCAAGGCGGCGGTTTCCCTCTTCGGTGGCCATCTCCTCCTCCCTCTCCGGCGGGCGCGGTCAACGCGGTGGCCGGCGGCCCTCTTCTCCTCCCTCTCCGACGGGCGCGGTGGTGGGGGCAGGGCGATGCGGAGGAGGCGGGCGCGGCTGCCGCCGTGCGGCCAACCACGGGCCAGATTTGGCTATGAGTGTCGGGAGCACCTATATTTGCGCTCCCTGTCTCCTCCCACGCAAAATTGGTGCGTGTTTCCATCTTCTGTTGGAGAGTGTTTTGGAGGCGCAAAAGCACTGTGAATGACCGTTTTCTGGTCTGGGTTGCGCTTCGGTGCTCTATTGGAGATAGCCTAATAGTATTATAAAGACGAATGCATGATGTTTTGCTTCAAGAGTTCACACGTCACAGTGGACAGGGCTGGTCAGGACTCATGTTGCAACACAGGTCAAGGTCAAGGCTTTAATTTCTGCGCAAGCTGACAGTGTTCAAACATGGCGTCTTTGCCCGTTGATGTGCAAAAGTGAAGTCTTTAGAAGTCAAGGAGACCCGAGTAGCTCACATGCTGCATCTTGCCACAGGAAGTAATTTAGCTCACACGGTGAAATATAAATCACCGAGCAGAGGGCTACTAGTTGAGTGCATCACAAGAGGAGCAAAACGGTAGGGGTATGCACACTTGGGTTGTACTCTTACGTAGCTTTTTCTCATCTACACACACAAATGCCTCAAAACATGCACATGTGCATTTATCCTATGAATGCATATACAAACACTACCTTATTGGCGGAGCTAGACCAAATCCAAAGAGGTTGCGCCTTTGTATTTTGGGCGCAAGACCTATGAAATGTGGGTGCAAATATAGTGAAGATTTGAGTCCATGCACAAGGCGTGTTGGTTTGTTTCCTCTTCTTAATGAAGTTTCAATCCGGTCTTTGTTTGGATCGGTTTAGCTGTCTGGTCGAGTCAGTGAAGTCAGCAAGGCTGCATGCTATAACGCTAGTCTCAATGGTGTTTCATAAAGGGTGTTATGCACATTAAATGAGGTGCCACATCAGCAGATGGGAAGTTTTTACGTGAAACGAGTAGGAGAGAGGAGAAAGTTTCATCCCCACGACACTAGTGAGCGGCGTTTCCAAGGTCTCAGAAACGGAACGAAACCTGCATTGAGAAAGCTAAATGTGCATGAACTCCTTCTTCGCCGTGAACACCTTCGTCGCGCGCCAAGCACCTCCGCCGCGCACGGGCGTGGTGACCAGAATCTGTCGCGAGCCGAGCTCCTCTGCCGTGGGCGAGTTCCTTGTCGCGGGCTAGCGCCTTTGTCGCACACGAGCCCCGTCGTGAGCACCTCCGCGGGTGAGTCTGTCAGAGTCTGTCGCGGGCCGTGCTCCTCCGCCGCGGGCGAGCGCCTCTGTCGCGTTCGAGCGCCGTCGCGACTCGGGTTCGGCCTGCCGAGATGTGCAGCTGGCCGCGGGGCGCCGCCGGTTGCATGCGTGCGGTCCTCCGGCCACGGGCTATGGGCGCGTCGTGAGCGCGAGAACCGGGCATGAGGTCTTCCGGCTATGGGCTACGGCGCGGGCGTAATGCCGTAATCTCCTCCGTTTGCGGTGGGGAGGAAAGAGGGGAAGAAAGATAGAGGTGGGGTCCACGAGAGGCTAAAAATAGCATATGAAATTGTGTAATGAAATTGTGCAATGTGAGAAAGAGTTGTTTCATGTCTAATTTCATATCTTAGAAACTGTGAGGTGAAACCTTCCATTGAGACTGGCCTAAATATCCAGGACCGGTGTGATTAGATTGAGTTTTACTGTGTAGTTATCCTCGTCTAGACGTCGTTGAAGAAACCCTAGATGATGCTTTCATTAGATTCTTCGTCTTGAAAATTAACTGAATTCGGTGAATTCCCCACGTTGCCGTGAAAATTTATAAAATTTAATTTTTAGAAAAATTTAGGATGAATGAAATGAACTTTAAAATATTACCAATATCATGTTAGCTGTCCAAATTACATTGGTTGAGAGGAAGGGAAAAATTAAGGTGTATAGTACATACACATGTTATTGTTGGAAGGAAATTAGTGTCAATGGAAGATCCATCTACCATGAAATGTCCTGGAGATTTTGATATCCATTGTTGATGCAGTGAACCGTGACATATATCTCCTTGAGAGAACAGTGGATTAACGAACAGAGTAGGTATGTACGTAAGGGAGTAATCCTTTTAGTTTTCTCTGTCTTTTGTTATTCATTCCTGACATGTGTGAGTGGAGGAAGGTTGCATGCGTGGGTACGATAAAGGAGGAGCCGAGTGGGAATTGATGACTGGAACTACAGGAGCACTACGAGGTGACGTGGATGAAAAATTGATGTACGGCGCAACGCTATGCCAGAGAATTAGATAGTTGTCTTAGTTTTATAGGAGTTTAGGATAGGTATCCTCCTTATACTGAGGCAGCATGAGGCTTTTATTTTCTGCATAATCTATTTCCTTCTCTCTTCTCTCTCGTGAAATAGTAAGTTATCTGAAAAGGCGTATGACCATTTGCATCATATAATGCTATGCCAGTTGGAGTTCCTCTGTGCTATTCTTTTGTACATACTTATAAAAAGAGTTTATATGTACATACAAAAGAATTCGTGGCCCTATCTCATTTTTTCATTAAGTGAAAGGAAGTTAAGGCTCCGTACTGGTGACGTCAAGGACAGCAAACAGCAAACTCAGCGGCCGTAAATGCTACGATTGCTTTGCTGAGGATGATCAAGTCCGTCACTGCCAAGCTGTAACCCGTTGCTGGCGCTGTGGGGAGAAAGGGCATCATGCTTACAAATGCAGGGGCAGAACGCTCGGTGTCCGGATATAAACAGCTTCAGTCACCCCAAGCTCCTGATGGGTTACGGGGGTGCTACGCTAGTCAGAAAATAAAACTTTTCTACCTTATAAACTAGGATCTACTGCTAGTTACAGGTTACAGGATTACCACTAGATGCGCAGATGTAGCGAAAGACGACTCGATGTAGTCATACGCGTCGCAGCAGGCAGTGCAGTTGCGTGGTCGTTCGTGACGTCAACCCCTTCGCGCGGTTTGTCCTAGTGCTCCAGATGCAGCACCTCCGAGGAATCCCACACATGCAGGAAAGAAGCGATGCGTCTCCGGACTGCTAGGTCCGCGAGGAGCAAAAGGCGCAAGCGTGGGAAGGGCGACGGCGGCTGTTAAAGGCGTGTCACCTCCTGGCCGCCTCCTTTCCCTTTGCTTATATAGGCATCCCCAATGAGCTCACGAGTTGGAGGCCCATTAGAAACCCTAAGCCTTGTCTAATTCGGGTCCAACCCAAATTAGGCTTCTAGCCCCTTAAGCGTGCGACCCTATGGGTTCACGCACACATTGACATGGGCCGAGTACTCCTACTCATCCAATAGTTGACAGCGGCCTCTAGCAAGGCGTGACAACTCCTATGTGCACGCAAAGATCATATCAAATGAACCACAACGACCACATACAAGTTATTCCCTTTGCCACTCGATATATGGTTCAACTCGTGGGTTAACACTTAACCCAAGCACGGCCATGCATTTGTTGATCCAATCACTTGAGTGATCCAGTGATATCTCTCTCGCGTAGAGAGGGGCAAATTCCATCTTGATTGTCTATGTCTCATAGCATGCTTTTCGACCACCCGAAGACCACCTTTATAACTACCCAGTTACGGAGCAGCGTTTGATAGTCTCTAAGTAGGCCATTTCACATCTTGAGTACATACGACAATCTCAGGTCTAAGGACATAACGTATATGACGTGAATAGAGACTTTCTCATGTTGGGTCAGTCCAGCCTACATGTCTCACATGTGCCCACATTATTAGTTTGACATCTCCATATCTATGACTTGCGAAACATAGCCATCAACTAATACATGTGCTGGTCTAATATTCAAGTGTGTTCTCACAAGAACGCCAACCAGGGACAACTTTATAATAACCATTCAAGTAATTGAGTTCCACAAACAATTCACATAATTGCCAATCAACACAAGTTGTTTATAATGGATACTCAATGAATACTTAATGCATGTCATAGATACAACTGGAATATCATCATCTCTATGATTACCTCTAGGGCATATTTCCAACAGCTCCGGCCAAGAAACAACCAAGCACAACAACTGTGAGGCCACCCACAGAGCATAGCAGACGCCGCTCCTACCTAGAGGTAGTCTCAGGGGTGCCTACTGCTCCATCCATGGCGGCTTACCCTGGTGATTCGTGGGCTCGCCCTGGCAGTGAGGCGTTGTTCCTCACGGCCACCGGCGACATCAGGAAGCATCGTGACACACTGGTGGAGCAGGCAACGGTGTGCTTGCTTCGGGGTGACAACCACGACTCTCAGCCGCATCACGTCGCCGATGCTCTCCGGTCCAAGTCAACCTGGGAATCAGGGATTTCCATGTTATCAAGCACTTCCCTGAGCAATATTTGGTGATCTTCTCTAGCAAGCATATCAAGCACCACGTCGTGACCCAGGCACAGCGTCTGGAAGATGGAGGCAGGACATTCCATTTCGCCAACTGGTCTGAGACCCGTGGAGCAGTTGATGCGCGGATGGAGTTCCGCATCTACGCGCGTCTGGAAGGCATCCCGCCCCATGCTTGGGGGCAGGTTGTGGCAGCCATGGTCCTGGGCCGTTCTTGTGCTATCCATTACGTGGAGGAGCACACTCGCCATTGGGAGCGCACGAGGACCTTCACGTTTGGGCGTGGTGCTTCGACCCGTCCAAGATCCCCAAGAGGGCGTGGCTCACAATCTTAGATCGTGATGCAGAGCAGCCGCCAACCAATGTTCCCCTCCCACAGGTCCGTGTTCACTGTGATGAGCCGACAGGCATCAAGCATGCCCTCACGTACAAGGTGCTCCCCCACATCGCTGTGGTGGAGGACCTTTCCTTCCTCATCGATAAGGGTGGCCAGGGAGGGCCGCCCAACCGCAAGCACTGGAGGACCTTCATCTGGCACTACGGGCAGGAGGACTCACAGGGAGAAGTCCGTGGCCACAGCAAAAGCGGTCGTGGACGAGAGGAGTATCGTCGGAGGGACGACTACGGCGATTGAAACGACCTCGATTTTCGCGAAGGGAAATCCACAGTGTCGGAGTGTAATATGACCAT
>CM041635.1:2542159-2554546 GCA_023333625.1 Bothriochloa decipiens
CGCCGCGGACGCCGCGGCCTGCAGCTGGCCGCCGGGACTCGGCGTCGCGCCGCGGTGCCGCCGATGGAGCTCTACGACCCCTACGCCCACCACCAGGCGGCCGCGGCGGCGCAGATGCACATCGTGCCGTCGATGAGCAGCCTGGAGGCGCTCCTGTCCAAGCTGCCGTCGGTCGACCCTGCATCATCCGGCGGCGGCGTGGCGGCCGCGATGATGGCCAGCAAAGAGGAGACGGGCGGCGTGGAGCACGGCGAGTGCCACCGCGGCATGGACGACGACGTGGCCGCGCCGGGGAGCGGCGGTGGTGTCGCAGGCAACGGTGGCGAGACTGCTGCCGCCGCCACCACTACTACTGCGGCCGCCGCAGTGTCTTACTACGTCAACGTGGCCAAGCCGGGCGAGGGATTCTAGGCCCCGTCGTCTCCGGCTCCGTCTCAAGTTGGCGTACGCACGCCCGCGCGCACCGATCGATCAGCTGCGCGTAGGCGTCAGGGCAGGCATGGTAGTTGCGACGTCTTTTTCCGAAGGGCAGCGCCGTGAGGTGAGACTGTGAGAGTCCTCCCGTCTCAGAAAAAATAACGTTATAGAAAACGTGATGGTTAAACTTTTTTAACTTTAACTAGATTTATAAAAGATAGTGTAATATTTATATTTTTAAATAAATTTATTAAAAAATTAGACTTAAAAATTTTTCCGATAATATTAATTATTTAATATAAATATTTATATATTTTAATATATAATTACCTATATTTTTAAAATACTTACTTATCGAAAAGGCAGAATGACATCGGACGGGGTAAATCACAAAAGAAATCGGGCCAGAGTGTGTCAGCGAAGGGTAAAATTCTAGGAGTCCGTGCGAGTCTGGCGCTTGAAGAGTCGCTAGCGAGTTCATATTCCATCATCTCTCTCATCCACGTGGATTGAAATAGAATTGATGCTAGCGACGTCGTCGAGAGTAGCCGTACCTCGACGTACGGACGTACGTGCGTGTACTGCTCCCGATCAATCAAAACGGTTATAAGGTCGGTCCACAGCAGAGCGCACGTAGCTTGTACTACATTCAGTATGATCGGTATGTATATTGAATGTATGTATGTATCATGTTTGCGTTCTGTATGATCCAGTGCTACTAGCATAATCCTAATCGAAGGACATGGCATACACCATTGATCATCCCTACTGTAGAGGGGCTACAGGCTTCTGTTGTCACCTTGTGGATCACACACACACGTCCGTCCGTCCGAATCGACTCGCCCAATTCCAATTCGATGGTCGTTCACTGCTTCTTGTTCCAGCGAACGATCTGACACTGCATCCTCTTTCCTTTTCTGTCACGTTCCTCTTTTCTTTTCCGTCTGCTCCGCAACTTCAAGAGACGAGCCAACGCCCCCTGAAATTTCGCCCTTTGAAAAACTGCCCGCCCCACTCTCTCTCTCCCTCCGATTCTCTCTCTCCGAGCTCCCTCGGGCGACCTCTGCGGCGACATCCCGGCGAACTCCGCGCGCCTAAGCTCGCGTGGCATCCCCAACGGCGGCCATGGTGGGATCCGGCGGCGGTGGCCGCGCCCCAAGCTCGCGCGTGCATCCCTGGCGGCGGCCTAGGTTTTCCGGCAAGGTAGGCCTTCTGCTTCTCCCTCCTCTCTCCTCCTCCTCCAACTCCGGCGAGCTCGCCCCCCCACCTCCACCTCACCCCCCACCTCCACCTCCTCGTCCCCGGGTATAGGAACCTCCGGCCGGCCGGGGGAGGAAGGGAAGACAGGCGGTGGAGAGGTAGGAGGGTGGCTTAGGATGCCCTGGCGGCGGGAGAGGCCGCCGGGCCAGGCCTAGGGCTGGGGCGAGGTCCCCAAAGCCGCTGGGGGAGGGGAAGAGGGTGGCGGGGCGGTGGACGGCGACGGGGGCGGGGCGCAAGGCTTCAGACCTCCTTGCAACGGTTGCCGTGCATGGGCTTTTCGGCGGCCTCCTGCTCCATAGGCTTCCCCCAGAAGTGGAGGGTCGACGTCAGCGTGGTCTAGGACTCTAGCACCGTGCCGCCACCCTAGCCCAGGACAAGGGCAACAAGGAGGCTGGGGAGATGGCCGGCAGGGTGCCCGATGGCTTTGCTATACATACTGTACATATTAGGTACCCTTCCCTTTTCTGGTAACTAAAGTGATTTTTGTTGTTGTTGTTTAGGTACTTAGTGCAATCGTGCAGAAAAGTAAGCAGCAGGGAAGATAGAGAGCAGCTGCAAGCCTGCAAGTACAATGTTTCTGAAGATAAAATCTTAATGGTGTTGATGCTTATTCAGTTAGGCCTTGTTTAGATGCGCAAATTTTTTTAATTCTGACACTGTAGTACTTTCATTTGTATTTGGTAATTATTGTCTAATCATGGATTAACTAGACTTAAAAGATTCATCTCATGATTTACAACTAAACTGTATAATTAGTTAATTTTTTTACCTACATTTCATGTTCCATGCAAACGGCTAAAGATTGATGTGATGGAGAGAGACTGAAAAAATTTGAAACTTTGCACTCATCTAAACAAGGCCTTATTCTATTAGCTACAAGCCTGCAAGTACAATGTTTCTGAAGATAAAATCTTAAATCAGAATAAAATACTTATTATTCCTTTCTTACAGGAAACAACTGCATTCCATGTGCCTATTGGTTGTGTGCTCTTTGCTTTTGAGGAAGCAGCAACATGGTAGGGACCATTTTCCCTTGTCACAACTATTAATTCATATGTAACAGGTGCTGCCATCTTGCCGTATGGCTTCAGATTTGTAATAACCACCAACCTCAAATGTGGACCTTCATCACAAATTTATGTACCTATTTTGTAGGATGCTGGGTTAAAGATTTAGTTAATATCATACCAATGTCTTGTTGATGACTTTTGGTTTTATTCAAGGGAAGATATTGGCAATATATTTATAGCAGAAGCTGGATAGTAATATATATTAACCACAGTTAATGTGTTTTCCTTAACATGTTACAAGAGCAAACCAAATGGCAGCACAAGGATCAGTCTAATATTTCCATTTCTTCGTTTCCTTATTTGGTCCACTTTGATGCAGATATACAGAAAGTGAAGGGAAAAACATAGACAGATCATGTGCTGTAGGTAAAACATGGCATGTCAGCTAACTCTTGCTTTTCTGCAGAAACATTCATGTACTGAGTTGACATTCTTCAGTAGATTCATATGTATATGCAGTCTAAGCATTTACTGTTAATGTTAGTGTACCAGGCATGCTGTCTTTGTTAACATATCCTTGAAAGGCCAGCTAACTTTTTAGGTGACTAATGCGCAACTGTGCAGTATATCTAATCTTAGAAAATGAGTGTTGATGTAACCGTGTATACTAAAATAACTGTTAACTGTAGTATCTTATAACTGAGTGCCAAATATATATATTGTACATACTGTATATGCCTTCACCAGATCGATTGAAAGTTTTTAATCAAGCTATGTAAATTATGGCTGCAACAATCAAAGTTTGCAACACTGAATTCATCATCATATATTCATATATATATAGCATAACCTGTATTCTATTCTATCATAGCTTCAAATAAGAAACACCCGTTCTGTTTGTCATAGCTTGGAAACATTTTGGCAATATCCCACAGGTCCCTATTTCTGTATGATGATGGGTCATGAAAACTTTGATTTACATAGGCATAGTTGTCCATCTCTATTTGCTCAATTTAGATAGGCATGTGTAGGAATATTTATTCAGATTTATGTGTAGTGAAAAGAACGCAGCAACTTACCTTAAAAGCAGCATGTACATATCAGGCTATAGTTTATAATCATCAGATTAGTAGTGAATAAATTTTTAATTCTTGCTTGCCTTAGTCTGTCTTTTTGTAATTTTATATCAGGCTATTTTCTCAATATATCAGACTGCACGGTGTAGGCTATAATACAGTTAGTTCTGAGGAATATCTTTCTAATTGTCCGTATGAAGTTCACATCCATCAGAAATATAGCTCTCAATGTCAGTCTTATTTTTGAGATTCTCATATAGAAATTGGCACAAGTTCTGGGATCATCTTTATTATCTTTATTTTGTAAGCGGAACCTACTGAGGTATAAATATGCGGGAATGGAATAGGACCAAAGTGTTTTTGGTCTTAGCAAGGTATATATATTTTGACCCTCTTACTACTAGTCTGTGCATTACTCTGTGAGATATAATTTCCTGATGGCTCTCTGAATTGAGGATTATTAGTCAGTTTGTATGTTTTAAAGGTGTTTGACTTATCCAATAATTGGGGACTATTGGCTAGAATGAAATAATGCTAGAACCATCCTTTGAAAATTATTATCAAAACAGAGAGTCCTAGGAGGAAGAGGTGGTAAGTAATTAGTACTGGTTACATGGATGACTAGAAATAGGAACATGCATGCAATCTTGTTTGTTGATGTTAGCTCGCATAAACTGGTTATGCTTCCCTAGTTCATTGAAAATTGAGTATGGCAATATTTTTGAAATTCAAAATGATATTTTATACCCATTGCTTAAATACGGCATGGATCACATTATATAAGCTGGCTAAAATAAACATATGGATAGTGCCTGATATCATTTAACTAATGCAATCTTCACTATAGTATAGGAGCAGTAGGATGTATCATCGAACTTACTTGCAATAGTGCATATCTACCATAATCCAAATATGATCGAATATCAGCCAACACTACCGGAGTCGCCTTCTTTGCCGACGGCCATACGCCGTCGGCAAAGCTCCATTTACCGTCGGCAAAGCCTTTGCCGACGGGCTACCACGTCGGCCGTCGGCAAAGAAAGGGTCAGCAAAGGTCCCTTTGCCGACGGCCCAGTGCCAGGCCGTCGGCAAACCTTTGCCGACGGCCGTGACAGCCGTCAGCAAAGGAGCCACGTCAGCCGTTGCGGCGGCACGATGACGGCGGCCTCTGCCGACGGCTGACGTGTCCGACCGTCGGCAAAGTAGGTGACGTGGCGTATTTTTATTTTTTATAAATTTTTTTAAAAAAGTCTTTGCCGACGGCCGACCGTCGGCAAATGTTCGGTCACTTTGCCGACGGCCGACCGTCGGCAAATTTATGGTCCTTTTGCCAACGGTCAGGCCCAGCCGTCGGCAAAGCTGGGAAATTTTTACCTTATTTCATCACATATATATCATATAACCCATATTTCATCACATATAAACCATATTTGAGCATCAAATTCAGTTTCAACATGAATCCATATATGAAGGACCTCAAATCCATCGATACAACTCCACAATACACATAACATGGCCATAAGAATTCATACAAGTCCAACATACGCTAAACATGTCCAACGTGCAACAACCTTATCGATTAAGGTCCAAAAGTGAGAAGTAAAGGCATCTAGCTCTGTGCATTGTCCCTAGGGTTCCCAGAGCCCCCAGCTTGCTCGTACGGAGGCCAACCCGACTGCCCCTGCTGCTGCGTAGGTCTGAAAATGCTTACCTGCCCGGAGTGCCCCTGCTACGTCGGCGCCTGCGGCCATGAGGAGTACCCCTGCCCTGACGCTGGAGGAGGCCACAGGTACTGCTGCATGGGGTAGTAGGTCGGGTAGCCCTGCGGTGGAGAAGGACCCAGTGGAGGGCTGCCACCTGGAGTTGGGTTCGAACCCGCCGACGGTGCCTGCACAAAGGCCAAGTGATGTAATTAGTACCTGCAGGATGCCTGCACAAGCTAAAGCAACAGGCAATATACTCACCGAAACATGTACAGGAGCAGGCACTGGAACTAGAACTCGAAGTGGTGGTGGAGCGAAGATCGAGGGAGGAGGCTCCTGCGTTCCCGGGATCTGGGACCGAAAGTAGCAGGTCAGGTCTGATAGAGCACGCTGGTAGTGCTACGAAAGTTCCGCCAATTGCTGCTGATGGGCCTCCTCCTGCTGCTGACGCAACATCTCCTGGGTGACCTGGTTGGCCTGCAGCCTTTCAACCGTGGCCTGCAATATTACACCCGCAAGGTTGATGGTATGTGAAGGCAAGGTACATCATGTGTGAAACGAGTGAACGACGAATGAAATTGCACTTACCTGAAGTGCCGTCATCATCTGCGCATTGCTTGGCTGCTGAGGCGCTATGGGGATTTGCGATCTGCCCCTTTCCGCGTCGCTTCTTCAGATCTGGCTCAGTGTCTGAACAGAGGACGGGTCGATGGCGCTGTCGGCAATAGCGTACCGGCCGTGCTGCTTCTCTCCTCCCGTCCTCATCATGAGGTCAGTATCCAGGTCGGCTCTGGTGGGGTCGAACGTTGGCCCATGGCGCTCGAGACTTGCGACGGTGTACTTGGTGAGCTTGTTGTAGACGTTCGGGTTGGTGTAGGCCTCGGGCCCATCCTCTGAGCTGTAGATGGTGGACGCCGCTGACGCTTTGCCCTTGTGAGCAAGGGCGTACCCCGTGAACTCGTTGATTTCCTGCCCATCATGCGTCTCCCTCTGCGAGGAAAACACAAACATGGTTACAAGTAGTGACAATTGAGAGCTATAATAAATGGATCAATAGAAGCATACCCATGTGTCCATGTACCCGTGGAGGCACTGGTTCCCTTGGTGGTGTGATACCGGAGGATTTTGCAGGCGAAGTTGCCGATGCTCTTTGCGCTTCTCGTACGCCATGTCCGTATGCCACCCATGCACAATTTGGCGCCAGCAGTCCTCGTACTTATCGCACCAGCTTGGACACCACTGCATGACATTCAAGTATTTGATATTCCATAAGATGAATTGAATGTGTCACGTAAGGAATCATAACGGATGTTTCCTACTTAATTACCTGCATGTACTGCTCCTCGGTGAGGTTGGTCTCCTTGTCCAGTATCATCTCCCTGACTCGCTCCTTCTTTACCACCTTGAGCTCCACGTTGGCGTAGTAGCTGATGACGGCCTGGAGACACGCCTCGTGGTACATGTCCTTGAGACGGTTGTGGCAGAGCGCCTCCTGCTGCCGCGCCGCCCGCTGCTCGTCCTGCCCCTCCTCCAACTTGAAGTACAACTACACACAGACATCAAACATCATTTCGTTGTTTGAAGAAAGTCCAATGAATGCGTAGTATTGAGATATGCGGTGCGATGCAAAGACTCACCCAGATCTCCCTCTTGATCTTGTGAGCAAGGACTTGACCTTATAGAAGTGGTCCCATTTGTCGGGCACGATCCGCTTACCCTCGATGGTGACCAAGCCAGGGTAGTGCTTTCTAATCAGGAGGCCCTGGATGCCATTGACATGGCGTGAACTCTTCCTATCAGTCACCTTTTCCCAGCCCCTGCACGAGTCATTAACAACAATTGTTAGTCTGCAGTTTGAATTTCAACATGTCATATGAACAACAAGTGAAATCAACAATGGTTACTTACATCTTGCCCACGGGTCGAATCATCGCGCGACGGCTGAGGAGCGGTGGGTCAGGGAGCGACAAGGCCCCACGCACGTAGGGCTTGCTCGAAGCTGAGGAAGTCGAGGCATCTGGTGTATGCTCGTCGTCCCTATCATCTCCGCAGAGGTCATCGTCATCACCGTCACCGTCATCGTCACCGTCACCGTCACCGGTCGTCGTCGTCCCCTGCTGGGCGTCCTGGAATAGCCTCCTTGATGACGTGCGACGACGGGTGCTCCTCTCCACGTCAAGCTCCTCACCGATGACAGCCTCATCCTCGGCAGCGGTGGCGACGGCCACGGGCTCTGCGTTGGTGACCATGTACCGCGAGTGGATCCCTGTTCGCTGCGGCCGCCTTCCGCCCGGCATCATGTCGAGTGCCTACAATGACAAATATTAAAGTAGTTAGCATAAATAAATGACAAGTACTTGTGAAGAAACATAATTGTAAGGTAATAATATTAACACTATAGTATTACATGAATTAGAAATTATCCCCGCAAACGGCAATATGGCTGGCGTGTACTCGTCATCACTATCAATATTATCGAGCTCTCTTAAGTGTCGGGCTTCATCTCCATCGTCATCGTCATCTCCATCATCATCAGGCTCTCCATCGTCATCGTGCTCTCTCATCAGGCGCTTCATTTGCCACTCATCAAGGATTCGTAAGTCCTCGGCATCGTGCACCTCATCACCCTCGTCCTCATTGATGTCGTTGTTTACTTCCATACCCATCAGTGAAAGAATGTCTATTTCCAAACTACCTTCTAGCCCCTCAGGTTGATAGAACTCATCTGTCGTTGGGTCAAAGTTGTAATCATCCTCGTTTGGGACAGCCGCTTTACCGTGTCACGATACCAACTGCACAAGGCTCCAACCCTCAAGATTCTTGTCTTTTTGGCACGCCCATGGGAGGTAATAAACTTGTGTGGCATCTCGGTTAGCCACAATATAGACATCATCTTCTTCATATTTGGAATCCTATCGAATTTCAACTTGCCCGATCGTAAGGTCCTTTTTCGTGACATTAGGATCGAACCAATGGCATTTGAATACCACTGGCTTACAACCTCGGTCTGGTCCAAAGTCAAGCTCTAATATCTCTTTGACTATGCCGTAATAGTCCTTCCCATCCGAGCCGGGCGTACAAACTCCGCTGCACATGGTTTTTAGGTTGCCCCGTTTCTCTTCGTAAGTTCTCGTGCGAAAGCGATAGCCATTCACATCATAAACGTTGAATGACCTGACCCTTCGGTTGAAGCCTTTGCCCACATTTCTCAATTCATCACTCATTTCCGCATCATAAAGGGCCTGCAAGGTTAGTATAGGGACTTCATTACATTACTCGCTCCTAGGAGCAAAGTGGAATCTCAAAATCAGAACGAGGTTAGTTGGATGGTACATTTGTATAGAACCAATTGATAAAACTGGGCACACCATGTCTGAGAAGATGGTCTTCTTCTTGCTCGGTAGGATCCATACTGCCTCTCTAGTGTTCATTAATATATTCCCTGGAGAAACAAAAGACAAGGGGGGTCGGATCGATAGGTGGAGGATAGTGGCATATGTAACAAGCTCATCGAGAACTTACTTATGATAAGGAATGCATTCCTCAAGGTTCAACAACAAGCAGATCATGATAGTGTGCCACTCATCATGCTGCAACTTCTTGTTGGGCCCTGCGCCTCCTCTTCCGAGATCACCTCTAAAAAGGCTGAGGTTCGATGTATTCTCGTCAATGTTGTAACGAGGGGTTGGATCGCGTGGTTTGTGAAGTTTCTCAGTATAGTACGCCTGTGTGAATGTCGACACCTCCTCCAGAACGAATGCCTCTGCCACGGAAGCCTCAATTTTGGCTTTATTTCTACACTTTTTCTGAAGAAGCTTTAGACACCTCTCGATTGGATAGCACCAACGGTGCTGCACGGGCCCCCCAAACGTGCCTCGCTCGGTAGGTGCAAAATCAGATGCTGCATGGACAGGAAGAAGCCGGGTGGAAATATCATCTCTAACTTGCAGAGCAACAAAGGTGCAGCCTTCTTCAGTTCAAGACAAACATCCTGAGATAACTCCTTGACACAAAGTTGGTGGAAGAAAAAGCTCAACTCTGCCAGGACGCGCCACACTGGCTCGGGGAGGTATCCCCGTGTCATCGTAGGAAGGATCCGCTCAATTCATATGTGGAAGTCATGACTCTTTATCCCTAAGACCTTCATAGTCAGCAAGTTCACTCCCCTACTCAGATTCGCCGCATACCCATCAGGGAATTTTAACGTCTTGATCCACTTCAATACTTCCTTCCTATCTCCCCTTTTCAGGATGTAATCGGCCGGCCCCTTTTTCCATTTCTTGCCATCCGCAGGGGTATTCATCACTAGATTTGGTCTATCACAAATCATTTCAATGTTGAGTCTAGCCTTAACGTTGTCCTTTGACTTCTTGCCAATGTCCATGAGTGTTGCCCAAAGTGCCTCGGTGACATTCTTTTTTGTGTGCATTACATCGATGTTGTGTGGAAGAAGAAGATGCTTGTAGTAGGGGAGCCTAGTCAAGCCCGATATATGAGTCCACATGTGGTCGGTACCATATCCTTTAAAACCACCCTTCTTTTCATCAATTTGGAGAGCCTCTATCTGGGCAAGGACGTCGGCAGGGCTCTTATCCCGAGGGATGTGGTCGGTGACTTGAACACCTTTCGTGAAGTGCTTTTTATCTTGTCTCAGTTCATGGTCCTCAGGCAGGAATTGACGATGTTTGTCGAAAGAAGAATACTTGCCACCCTCGACCAACCAGGTGAACATCACATCTGCCTTGCATGTTGGGTAAGGGAACTTCCCATGAACAGACCACGCGCTGAATAAGCCATACGCCAAGAAGTCATACATTGAGTACTGGTACCACACATGCATTGTGAAGTTTGTCTTTGTAGCTCGGTCGTACGTCGGTACCCCCTCTTCCCAAGCACGTTCCAATTCATCCCACACTGGCTGCATGAACACACCCATATTGTTACCCGGGTGTCCAGGTATTATCAGCGTCAAGAACACGTTCTTGGGTTCGAACATGACGCCGGGGGGAAGATTGAGGGGGATCACGAACACGGGCCAACAAGTGTACGGGGCTGCCATCATTCCGAATGGGTTGAACCCATCTATAGCCATAGCTACGCGTACATTCCGAGCCTCCGTAGCCTTGTTAGGATTCATATCATCGAAGTGCTTCCATGCATCACCATCTGCTGGGTGCAGCATCTTGTCACTGTATTGTTTGCCCTTCTTGTGCCACGTCATTTGTTTCGTGGACTCCTCTGTCATATACAGCCGTTGGAGCCTCGGTATGACAGGAAGGTGTCGTATGACCATCTCGGGGATCTTAGACTGCTTCTTACTGCCATCACTGCCTTCTACCTCCACGTACCTAGAGGCTTTGCACTTTGGACAGTGTGTTGCTGTCTCGTGGTCTCCCCTAAACAGGACGCACCCGTTCTTACAAGCTTCAATCGCTTCATACGGCATCTTGAGTGCACGAAGGAGCTTCTGTGACTCGTACGTGTTCTTCGGCAGGAAGTGAACATTCGGAAGCAGTGTCCCAACAGTTGCCAACACGAGATCAAAACCTTCTCGACTAATGCCTAGTTGCGACTTCAATGCTATTAGGCGTGAAATGGCATCCAGTCGTGACACCATAGCATTCTCGTGAAGGGGCTGCTTTGCCGCCTCCATCATGGTGTAGTATGCCTTTGCGGTCTCCTCTGGATCTTCTTCATCCACCTCCATTCCTTGAGCGAACTGCTCTTCGTGTACGTCTGCCAGCAACTCTATCATCCTGGCATCTGCATCAAACCCCTCGAGGAGGGGTCTCACCTCCTCCCCCCTAATACGATGGCGTTCACCATGGTAGATCCAACGGGTATAGTTTGGAACGTATCCATTGTTGAAAATATCTTTGTACATGTGACCGTAGTCTTTCTTTTTCTGGTTCTTGCACTTGGTGCAGGGACACGGCATCCGAACTGACCCTTTAGCAACAGCTGGGCCAAATGCTTCCTTCAAGAAGTTATCCGTCCCCCTAACCCATTCTGGGCTCTTACTTGCGAAGCCCATGTACATCCACTCACGGTAAGCCATCCTCTGTCATGCGCCAATGTAAGCGAGTAACAAAAGCACCATCTGCATCTACAAGGCGTTCCTACCATCTAAGAGGTGAAGGATAGGTCCTAATCTCACCTGAGGATGCGTAGATGAGGTTAGCTTCCATGCTTCGCAACCGTCCGAGACGGAGTTTCGGCAGCACCTCCCCGCTGTTCTCCCGATACACGTCCCGACAGGGAGAGTGTGTATCCGGAGAACAACGGGAAGGTGCTGCCGAAACTCCGACTCGGACGGGGGCGGAACATCAAAGCTAACCCATCTGTATACGCATCCTCGGGCTATCCAAAAAACGTGGACAATTCGAAAGAGATACCGTCCCAGATATGCACTGATCCGCATACCAACGACCACGTATCCTTTTCGGACGGGAGACGCCTAACTCGGTTACGCGATCTACTTACAACAACTATAAGGCAGAGAGGTGATTTATACCTAGGGTGGCGGTGCAGAGGTGCTCCGGGTCCCCTCCGACACGTCCTGCTCTGCAAAACAACAAAAACATCGCTATTAGTAAAAAATTTCGGCAAAACCTCCCCTACACGGGGAGGTTTCCAAAACCTGCAAGAAAAAGCCGGCACGATGGCCGACGTCCACATTTGGGGCACGAAAGCCCACATAACCATAATTTTGGTACGAAGGCCGTCAACGATACATCGACATGAAGGCCAACAACCCTGGGGCTTTACCTTCTCCTCCGGCAACGTGTGAGGACGACGGCGTGGACGAACGGAACGAAAGGTCGTCGGGGCGGCGTGGGCGGGCGGTGAGCGCGGAAGATTACCTCGGACGAACGAAATGGCGTGGACGAGCGGCGCGGGCGGGCGGCGGGGCGCGGAGGA
>CM041635.1:2556589-2569878 GCA_023333625.1 Bothriochloa decipiens
TCATAATGTTGGGTTTCTAGGGTTCTCTCATCAACATGGTCGGCCCTAAGCGTAGTGCTTGTTTCCCGTTCTGGGTCGCGGAGTTCGTTTACGCGTTCACCGACCCTTGTTTGACAGTTAGTTGCCTTGCCGGGCCCGCTCCTGCCGGTGTGGATTTGGGAGGCGCTACCGCTATGCTCGCAGTGAAACCTTGCCCCGCCATTGCCGGTCAAGGCGAAAGAAAGCTCCAGTTGCTGCTTTTACATGATCGAGCACAGAACGGAATAGCTAGACAACTCGATCCACTTCTTACCCGTTGCCACCATCATTTTCACGACACTTCCCATTTGTAATACTACTGTGCGATCTAAACAAGCAACATGGACAGATCATATCAGCAGCTTCAAATTGCTGCTGACACCAAGAGATTACAGATTACAGCACGTGCTAGTAGTCAACTAAATTAACAGCGGCAGTAACAATTGCAGCAAGGCTGGCTGCTCAGCGCAGGCGAGCCTCCAACGCCTTCTTCAGCTCCTCGCCGACGTCGTCCGGTGAAGCGGCAGGCTCACTCGATGTCGCGGCGCCCCGCACCGGCTTCGTCGCGTGGTAAGGCTGCGGCCGCGGCCGCGGCCGCGGCCGCGGGTGCGTCTGCGTCTGCAGCGCGGTCGCCGCCACCCTGCCCTCGCCTCTGCCCGCCGGCGCAGCGGCAGGCCGCGCGGCCCTGCTGTTGCTCCGGACATCCGCGCGGAGGTCCTCCACGGCGCGCCGGAGCAGGACGTTCTCCACGTTCAGCGACTCGAGCTGCTGCCTCACCAGCGAGAACGCCGCGTCGCCGTCCGAGTCCGACGCCTCGAACTCCGCTCGGACGCAATTGCTGCCCGCGCCGGCGCGCGGGGACTGCTCGATGGAGATCTTGCTCATGACGAGCAGCGGCATCTTGCTGACGGGCGCGCGCGCGGCCCCCTTGCCGTCGCGGTCGTCGGCGAGCAGCTCCGGCGGCACGCGGAGGCCCCAGTTGAACCGCAGGCTGGCCCTGCCCCACAGCGGGAGCACGCTCCGGGTCGTGAGCCGCATCCCGGACAGCAGCGCGCCTACCCCGCTCTTGGTCCCCGCCGCCGCGACGTCGGCCGCGAGCCCGCTCCCGGTGAACGTGAACGCCGGCCTGTAGTCGAGGAGCTTCGCCTCTCTCCCGTGTCCGCCGCCGTCGTCGGAGCCCGGCTCCCCGACCTTCCGTGGCGCTGGCGCCGTGGCGGCGGCGGGCGAGCGGAGCGTGTGGGAGAGGGAGAAGTCGCCGAGGCGCGGCTTGAGGCGGAGGAAGAAGGCGGGCGAGGAGGAGGGGTCGGGGGCCAGGAGGTTGAACTCCGCGGCGAGCGCGAAGGGCGCGCGCGCCGGGGAGCCCAGCGGTCCCAGCCCCGCGCGGACGGTGAGCGCGAAGGGGAGCGCCGGGTCGTTGGGGCGGTACGAGAGCCGGAGCGCCGGGCCCGACGCGAACGCCGTGGACACGTCGAAGCGGAGCTCCCGCGGCTCCCCGCCCGCCGCCAGGCCCGACTGGAACGGCAGACCCAGCACGGCGATCGGCACCTTGGCGCGCATCAGCGGCCGCTCGTCGTCGCGGAACTTGATCGACGCCTTCATTGGCCGCGGTGGATGCGGGCGCGGGCGCAGCGCCGGGAAGTGAGGTGGTGTTTGCGGCGGAGATCAGGACGCTTCGGGGGCGGCGCCGCCGCCGGTGAGATCAGACGCGGGCTGCGAGGTGGGCGAGGATGAGGTGGGGCCTGGGCCTCTGGGGGATTGGGAGTGGGTGGCCGGAGGCTGGGGTGACCGGCTCAGCCGGTGTGTATTTTCCTCGCTTCCTGTTTTGCCCTCACCCTATTGCTTGTAATTACAGATTTGCCATTTGCGCTCGGCCTTGTGCGCTTGCCCACTTTTGGTGAAACCATGGTCAACCTTGGACTCTCCTAAAAAAGGTCTTGTGTAGAATAAGAGCGAATGATCGATTTCGTTAGCTGCTAATAGTTAGCTAGTAGATAGTTCATGAGTGTGTATCCTTGGCAGGAGACAAAAATTAGTTTAAACATTAGTCAACAACTTGTATCATAGGAGAAGGTGTGTTTTCTTCTTCCTCCTAATTGACGTTGGTTCCTCGCAATACCACGGCGCTCGTGCATCCCGCAAGCAACTGACTGCAACCAGGGCGCAACTAGCGGTGCCTGTGCACCACTGATGGCGTCTAGTCGGAGAGGCAAAGATTAGACACAAAGCAACGCGAAGCAACGCCAGTTGACGGGGGTCGAACCGGCGCCCGACACAGCGATGGGTGGTGGGTTGGGGGGTCTTTAGAAGCAACACTGGCGATGTGGGTTGGAAACTTAGAAAGGGTTGATGGCGATGGGGTAGTTGACGATGGCGCCCGGTGTGGAGACGTTGAGGAGCAACACCCTCTGAGCATGGAATGAGAAGCGACATTGTATACAGAAGGTACGACGAGGCACAACCGATCTCATAGTTCATAGCTAATGTTGACTAACTAATTATTAATTGGTTTAATCTAATAAGTGAAATAGTTATTAATTAAGCAGCTAATTGGCTAGACTATTAAGCGCACCATTTTGGATTCAAAGAAGTTAATTATAACAAGAAAACTATTAGTTATGGATTCAAAGAGAACTCAATTATGATAAAAGGCTATCAGTAGTTGATTATACTATGTGAAGAGAGGAGGAGAGAAAAGGAAGTGAATTGTAAGATTAGTCTTAGTGAAGTTTTATATTATGTCTCATATGTTAAAAATAGTGTACTCCCTCAGTTTCCAATTTTGACCATATAGTTTTCCAATTTTATCCCAATTTTTTTTTATCTTATACCATCGTAACAATACACTTCTGTCTTTTTTTTAAATACACCTTTTTTCTTTCCATGCATCCCTATCTCTATTTTTTCTCTCGCCTTCTTGTTTCATGTGCACCATATCTTTTTCAGTGCTCAAAATTCCTTGTACTCAAACTTTTCAGATTAAGTATTTTGGAAGGAGACAAATTTCCACCATGGCCACGCTAAGCCCAGGCCAATTTAGTTGGGTTATAAGCAGGTTGATGCTATCATGAGAGACAAACACTGATAAGGAGAGCTAATAAGTTTAAATAAAAATAAATAGTGCGACACTGAGAATCTTTCTCCTCAGCAGACTTAAGAGTGGCGTCAATTAAAGCGATGCACCAACACACTTTTCTCTACTGCATGCTTCACTGAGGCCTCGTTTAGATGCCCGAGTCGGACGGCCGGCATTTGCTACAGTACACAGCACTATAGCATATTTATTTTTATTTGCTAATAATTATCTAAATATTGATTAATTAGGTTTAAAATATTCATCTTGTAAAGTATAATAAAACTGTATAATTAGTTTTTGATTTTATCTACATTTAGTACTCTATGTATTTACCGGCATTTTGATATGATGGGGAATAGAAATTCTGCACAGTAAAATTTAGGGTTGAATTTGGGAATCTAAACAAGGCTTATTAACCATCAGCTTCACATGAATGCTCAGGATTGCACTGGATTCATTTTCTGACACAATCGTATCAGTTTCTCATTGTCAGATACCTGATCTATGAGCCGGGCAAAAAAATTGAGGCCTTGTTTAGATACCAAAATTATTTTGGTATCCAAATTTTGTATAATAAGTGTCCCGTCACACTGTAGTAATTTTATTTTTATTTGATAATAATTGTCCAAATATTGATTAATTAAGTTTAAAATATTCGTCTCGCAAACTACAATAAAATTATACAATTAGTTTTTTATTTCATCTATATTTAGTACTTTATACCGGTATTTTAATGTGATGGAGAATAGAAATTATGTATAATGAATTTTAAACCCAAAGTCATGCATCTAAACAAGGCCCGAAGCGAACAGATAATGGAATCTTTGCTCTTTGCAATGAAGGACAGAGCGTGGTTTTCAATAGCTTAGGTCCAATCCAAGTACTCTGATTAGCCTCACACATACACATAGTAATAATTACACTGAAGCCTGAAGGACAGGACGTGGCTTGGCTTGCAATGAAGGAAAGGACGTGGCTTTCAACCGTCTGGCTACAAGAGGCAGTTCCTTTCGCTCTACAAGAGGCAGTTCCCTTAGCTCCCGTCTGCTCTTTCTTCGCGCTTGCGCTCACCCCAGCTCCAGCCTCCAGCAGACGCCGCCGTCCCCTCGGGCCGCCAAAACCGACCGAGTCCGTCGCTCGCGAGGAAATGGAGGATCATGCGGAGGCCGCCGGCGACGGCGGCGGAAAGGGCGGGAGGGACCGTGAGGATGCGTCGGCGTCGCCGAAGGAGCTCGCTCAGCTGTCGACCCAGAGGAACAAGGAGGCGAGGGCGCTCCGGTCGGAGTACACCGGCGTGAGGACCATGATCCGCGACGGTACGTGCGCGCCGCGCTTCTCTAATCTCTACGACGACCCGCGGCGATTGTTTTCTGCGACCGTGCTGTCCTGTGACCGAGGTCGGTGGTCGGGTACTCGGGTGTGCGATTTCTTATTCTCGCGCGTGTGTATCACTGCAGAGGTGAAGGACGACCCTACACTCGGCCGCTTCGACGCCGCCTTGAACAAGATTGAAAAGCTTCATGAAAAAGGTGGTTGCTTTTTCTGCCGCTGCTTCTTGTTTCCTTCTCATTTCCATCGTCGTTCCCTTATTGAGTGCAGATTTTACTGTAGCTCTGGTTCATGGTTGGACTGAATGCTTGTCATATCTGGATGCATTGAATTTGAAAAATGCTCCAATGCTCCTTTTTTTTTCCCAGCAATAATGCCAAAAAAACTATGTTTTTCTTCATGTACCTATTTCCAACTCTGCATTTCTAACGCCATTTCACAGGGAAATTACTACAATGATCTGGTATCAAACAGCATTTCTTATCATAATCGTAATAGTTTGTCAAACAAGCATACCTCAACGTATTGAGGCCAATGGAGCAAGTTGCTGATGCTAAGGCTCTGCTGGACCTGTCCAATGCTCTGGTCTCTTCTACCAAGGTGGAAAACAGGGATGGTCCGACTCCATCAGAATTTATCACAGCTCTAATCAGCAAATTTGGTGCTAAAGCCTCACCGCTTGGTGATTCTGATGCATCGTTCAACTGGTCGAGCCTCGGTTGTGCAGTATCAGGACTGTTCATGACAGCTGCTTGGTGCCAAACAATGTAAAATCTTCCTCCCTTCACAAATTTTTGTTACACTTGTATGTTTGTTCACAGACTGCTGTTTCATATGTCTAAACTGTCTGTAATGTTCATGTTTGATGATAGGAATGGTCCTATGGATCGCAGCCTCGCAGGCAAGGAACGAAGGCGCGCTGCTAGAAGACAATCTGGGCACTTGGGCAGTGAGCCTGCAAAGGTGAGTTCCATCCATGCGTCTTCTTCTGAAGTCATGGTGATCAGATTTCTCGGTAACTTGTAAGAACTTGTTATAGATAAATCAAGGAGAACTGAGATGCAGCCTTGCTATAGAGTCTTACTTTTTTACACGCCTTATGGACCATTACGCGGATTTTGTTTATGTGGCTCATGCCATTGAGTTTCTTAATTGGCTGAAAATCATCATTAAAGTCTGATACTGATACTCATCACCCACTGAAAGGTTATCTATGGGATTCATTTTTCATTTCTTTGTTGCTGAGGTACTTAAGTGTTGCACAAATTTTCTGTGCAGGATAAATTTCTGAATTTTGATGTTCACAGTTTTGTAATATCTGAATCAGTTGAACCACCACCTAAAAGATGCATCCTTGAACGATAACTAAAGAAGTGTTTACATAACTAGGAATTATTACACAGGCTCTTTATAAATTATTTGTGCTGATGTGTTAATGTATTTCCTAAGTTCTCATTAAACTCTGACATTCACACACTGATTGTCTATCTGTTACCCATGGGGTTCCATTTTCTTATTGTTTAAGTACTTATTTGTCCAAGGGAACCATCTTATTTAATTTTGTTGCCTCTGTCAACATATAATAATTTAATTATTTTTACCAGCCTGACGAATTGGCACCAGACCAAGATGAAAGGAATGACACCGACGAGAACATCGCTGTCATGTTCAACCTCTTAAGGAGTCACACTAATAGAAAAGTAAAGCTGGAACATCTCATCTTAAACCGGGAGTCTTTTGCACAAACCGTTGAGAACCTATTTGCAGTTTCGTTTCTCGTGAAGGATGGAAGAGCAGAGATATATGTGGCTGACAATGGAAGTCACTATGTTGGTAAGTGTTGTCCCTGATCATCTATCCACACACCAACTGTGTATACTATTTGATGGAGTTGCTTTCTTTTCGTAGTGCCAAGGAATGCTCCTTCAGCTGAATCAAGGGAAGTTGTCAATAGCTAATTTGTCTTCCGGTTTGATTTCGAGGACTGGCAGGTAATTTAGTTGGTCACCAGAATGAGGCTACACTATCTTTATCCACTTTATTATGCTATCTCGCGCGGTCTGGTTGATTACCTTTTGTGTTCCTATTTCATTAAGTGTTTATGTGTTTTCTGTTGTTCTGTGCATTCACAGGTAATGAAAGGCAAGGTCAATCCAGGGGAGGAACTAATGCCTCATAGGAGTAGCTATCATGGAGGTGAATACAAGACCACTCAATCGTTTTCTGCTCCTGATAAGCTGGCTTCAGATTCCGAGCACCCAGAACAAGGCAGGTTTCACAAAGAAGACCCAGAAGAGTTAGACCTGGTCAACTGCTGCTGTGCATTTGGCGGTCTCGAGCTCAAGAAGAGGAAAAGGCAACATGTCGCTCGGAGGAGGTTATTCGACTGATAGAAGCAAGACGAAATAGGCTAACATCATTTTGGTAAAAAAGGTGACGAAAAGCAGTAAGACGGAGTAGGTTCAGTAGCAACTTAAGAACACCATTTTGGGAAAGCTTGACGAACGAAGAGCTCAAGTAAGCATGGCTAGGAGCTTTTGTTTGCCCTTGCGTTCCTCCTAGGAGGTGGCACACGACATTTCAGATTTCTTACTGAAAAACGTGTGGCCGTAGGTAGCTCTAATGTAAGGAAGGGCCTTTGAGCATAGTATGTGCTGAAGGCCTTTTAGTTGACATCAGCTTGGTTTCGCTCCCTTTTTATATATGTATATAAATATCTGCGTGCAAACTTTGTTTCCAGTATCTTGCAGCCTCAAGCAGTGGCTCCCTATTTCTTTTCAGAATTCAGAACTAAACACACTCACGATGGAGATGAGAATCTAGATTCCATGTGCGATGTACTTATGGTTGTTTGTACTGAGATTGGGATTTGGGAAGCATCTTATCCTCTACAGACTGACGAACTTTAGTTGCGCCAATGCAACGCACCAGTACACTACGGCGTTCTTTAGTACGTCATCAGGCTCAAGTGAATGGTACAAGTCACGGATAATGGTCAGGATCTTTGCATTGAAGGGCAAGGTCAGAGGCTTTGTTGTGAATGCATTTGTACTGAGATAGGATCATGCAGTCGGATAGAGTTGTGAATGCATTTGTTGAAGAATCGAAGGACGGCGTTTTATAGTTCACCAGAGAGTGATGAAGAAGCAAGATGGGGCTATTTTCTTTTTTCGGCTTCATCTATACCTCTCTGTACTAATTTATGGCCGGGTTGGTGTTTTTGTTTCTACATACATGATGAGGTATTATGGTCTTGGATCCTCATGAACTTAAACTCTTGATCATCCATCCATCTGCTCAAAGCTATTGATGGAAATAAAGTGACCCTTTAGGCCTTGTTTAGATGCAAGTAAAAAGTTAAAAAAATTTCACTCTCTCTCCATCACATCAATCTTTAGCCGCATGCATGAAACATTAAATATAGAGTAAAACCATAACTAATTATATAGTTTAGTTATAAATCACGAGACGAACGTTTTGAGCTTAATTAGTCTATAATTGGACACTAATTATCAAATACAAACGGTACCACAGTTAGAAAAATTCTAACTTTTCGTGATCTAAACAAGACCTTAGTTTCATTTCATTTACTCGTGTACTATCTGCCATGAGATTTTTAGATTGCCATACATACTCCCTCCGTCCCTATTTAATTGTCGTCGTTGGTGTGCGTGCCATAAGTTTGACTCGATTTGTAAAATATATGTGTAATATTTGTATCTCTAAATAAATTTGTTAAAAAACTAGGTTTAAAGATATTTTTAATGATACTAATTATGTAGTATAAATATTAATATTTTTTGATATATAATTATCGACAATTATTTCTTGAAAAATGTAAGCGACAGTTAAAAAAGGACGGAAGGTGTACATAATTACGAATATATACTATGAACAACCACGTGACGTGTATGGCATTACTCGCTCATTCACACCACTGGCATCAAGTAGAAAAGTACTGTATAAAAAAATGCTCCCTCCCATGGGCTCTCTGTTCTCTCCGGTCTCCACTCTGCACTCACCTCGTTCGCAAACCGCAAGAAGCGAGTAGCTAGAGTACTCTTTGCGTTTTTGGCCGGCGCTTGGTAAGAGAAGAGAGGAGGGCAATGGCTGAGCGTCGTCGGCGTTCCTTGCGCTTGAGAGGAGAGGCAGCACCGGCACCGGTGATAGCAGAGCAGCAGCCAAAGCAGCACAAGAGGGGATCGGAGGCTGATGATGAGCACGTCCGCTAAAGCTGCAAGAAGCCGAGGTGCCGGAAAATGTTAGCCACCAAGTCGGCGCCGAGGCGCACATGCTACTGCCCAAACCACGGCTGCGACAACGACCAAGCCGTCGCCTCGCCGGCGAGGCTGCTGGACCACTTCCGCACGGCGCACCCCTCCTGGCCCGTCACGGCAGTGACCAGCACGTGTTCCTCGTCCTCGGAGGAGCTGGTGGCGGGCCCGGGCCGCCGCCGGACCGCGGTCTCCGTGTCTGTGGTGTGCGTGCGGAGCAACAAGGGCGACGTCGCACCGCAGTTCAACTTCACGCTGCTCGTGCAGCGCCCGCCCGCGCCCGGCGGCAACGTCGTTAACAAGGTAAGCTTGTTAGGTCTCCCGGTGCCGAGCAGCGATCTGTCTGGTGGGTTGGTCGCGGCGGAGCGGCTCGCTTCCGTGAGGCTGTCGTCGGACCTGCTGTTGCACGGCGCGTCCGGCGAGGCACCCCACGTCATGGTTTGCATTGACAGAGCTGGCAGCGCTACTCCGCCAGCGCCAGGCTGTTAATGGCGGCGTCAATCCACGAAGGGGCTCACGTCGCAGCAGAGGCACAGCAAGTCGACCGTACATCGCGACACGCACGGCGCCGTTGGGGGTTGGACGCCCAAATCTGCGTGGCACGACTCGAGGGAGCAGCCATTTGTTCCTTTTTTTTATGAGAAAAACAGCGTGGAATTGGGAGCAGGGAGCCCATCTTTTTTTTTTCTTTTGAGAAAGCCCATCTGTTCTGCTATGGAGTGTTATCCTAAAACTAAGCCCATGAAAGCCCAGTCCAACGCATGAGCCCCTCCTCCTGGGCCGAGCCGAGAGGTCGAGCAATCAACGCGATCTTCCTGTCTTGCTCGCTCAGCGAACCGGAACAAGACGCCGTTCCGTCCGCACAAACGGATCGGCAATGCTCCTTAAATTATTACTCCCTTCGCTCTAAATTAAATTATAGTTTGTTTTGACTATTTTATTGCATATATGTTGCTATATATTTAGATAAATAATATATCTAAATACATAATAAAATACATGCATAGAAAAAATCAAAGTGAACTATAATTTAGAACGGAGAGAGTATTACACAGGTGTTTTGACTTTGACATGGCTTTGAAAAGGCCAAAAAAAACACTAATTTTCTTGAAGTAGAAGCGGTGCCATACTGGCATAGCATGCACATTGTTGCATGCGACAGTTGAACAATCCTTGTTGGTACAGTGCAGTCCCAATGCAACCGAGTGAGTCTGCACAGTGGACGGCGCTGGGTTACCATGAGTGGCACAGTAGGCGTAGTACTCCATAGCTATCTGCAGGCGGCGATGTAGCGACAGGTCAGTGGCCGGCCGGCCGGGGTTGATGGACAGGACCGACAGTTGGTAACAAGCCGAGCGCCGGGGGCCGGCCGGCCGGCCACGCCACCCACATGCAAGCGTTGGCGCCGCTGCCGGCCGGCCGCCGACAGCAATTTGACAAGAAGGCGAGGGATCGCCGATCGCGACGCGACCATCGCATTCAATTCAATCGCCATATGTTCGTTTCTCTTCCTCTCTTCTGCACTGCAACTGGTAGGAGTAAGCAGGTACTGTACTGGTTGTAGCTAGGGGTAATTAAGCTGTTCGCTTAGCACAGTGATGCTAGTAGCTTAGTTTCACTTCCAACGTGAATATCACTGTATGTTTTTCAACCAAGGACATGGCACTTCAACGATTCAACCAACTAGAAATATACACGCCAGCACCTGTATGCAGGGGTGGATCTACGTAGGGCGATAGGAAGGTAGACGCACCTAAAAAGACAGTGATTATGATCAATTTCTCACAGTATCATAAGATAATTAGTAGAAATTATTTTTATAGAATACCTATTTAGAGTATCATTGCATTTGTCATGAAATGCTTTTAAAATATATACCTACTTGTTGCAGGCTTAAATACTCATACGTTTTTCATAAACTCAGTTTTTTTAAGAGTCTAGAGGGGCCAAAGCCCCTATAGCAGAAACTCAGTTAACCATAAGATATTTTGAATTTGACCAATTCATAATTCATCATTTGAAGGGCTGGAGATAGGACTAACATATAACTCGAAAGCGGGTGTTTGTTGTAGGAAAAAAAACAATACGACACACTACATACAAACTCTCCAGCTATTTTACTTTGCCCAATCTACTTATCCGCTCCTATTAAGATTTGTCTTTAAAAAATATTACTACTGCTGCTGCTGCTACCACTGTTACTGCTACTCCTCCTCCTCCTACTACTATTGCTACTACTCGTACTGCTACTACTACTCCTACTGCTACTACTACCACCACCCCTGTTATTGTTGTTGCTGCTGCTACTCTTGCTACTGCCCCTACTACTACTGTTGTTACTGCTGTTGCTACTACTACTACCACTGCTACCATTGCTACCACTGCTACTACCACCACTCCTACTACTACCGCTACTGCTGCTACTACTACTCCTACTACTACTACCCCTCCTCCTCCTACTACCACCACTACGACTACTACTACTGCTGCTACTGCTACTCCTATTGCTACTGCTGCTGCTACTGCTATTGCTACCCTACTGCTACTACTGTCGCTACTACTACTGCTACTGCTACTACTGCTATTGCTGCTACTACTACTGCTGCTGCTGCTACTACTACTACTACTACTGCTACTACTGCTGCTGCTACTACTGCTGCTCCTACTGCTGCTACTACTGCCACTCCTGCTACTACTACTGTAACTACTGCTACTACTACTCCTCCTACTGCTACTGCTACTGCTGCTGCTGCTGCTGCTGCTACTACTATTATTATTATTATTATTATGGGGCATTCGGTAAACTTCAAAAATGCACACAAGCTTTGAGCTCAGCCCGGTCCAAAGTCTGAAAAAATGACAGGCCGTTGGGTCTGGGATTTTCGGATTCGCCGAGCTTGGGCTACTACAATAATGCTGCTAGCAGGGTCAACCTCGCCTCGTCCCTTCCAGAAACTTACGGTCGAGAGAGGCGACTAGGAGTGAGCTTGAGTTCCACTGTCAATTCACCGTCGCCCTCGCCTCTGGTGCCCTCGTCGGCGTCGGAGGAGGAGGGAGGCTGGATGAATCGATGAAGGATTTGTATATACTCATTCTTATTAGGAATAAGTTAGGGTTAGGGTTCCCCATGGCGACATCGTGGCATGGTTGGGCAAGCGACGGCATGGAAGAATGGAGGACATCTCCAACATCTACGTCGGCTTCGCCGACTTGACCGGCGGTGGCTGCTTCAGCAAAGATTTCAAGCTCGCCTTTTGCTCCTCCCTTATCTTCTTCATCGATGGCGTTGGTCTTCTCTAGCGAAGATCCTAGGGAGTATGTTTACTGACTCGCCATGCAACCGGGTTAGTTATTACCTTGTTCTGGTAGTTTCATTACCCATCTGGGTGTGTCATCGTCCAGCGTGTGGGGTTTGCTGGAAGCTCTTGTGGCGCCAGATTCCTTGTGCTACGGCGATGTTATGGCTGGTGCCCATCTTCTTCGGCTTGTGCGTTCAGCGGTCGGAACGTATGTCGATTTTTTCGTCATACTGCTTATGGTGCCAACCAAAACATTTGTTCAATCATCGAGAAGGAGGTCGGCTTCAAGCTCGATGTGGCTCCGTCCGCCGGCAGCGATGACGGGGAGGTCGACTGTGCAAGGACTTTGTTGTAATTTTTTCTTTCTCCAAAGGTGTCTTTGCAAGTATTGGAATGTACTAAACTTCATGAAATATACTCCCGGTTTTCTTAAAAAGAAAACGACAAGGCTGCTAACCAAGCGGTTGACATGGTGACACCTCAAAATGGCAACGGGCCCCGATCCCCGATCCCGGACGGGGATTTCATCCATTAGGGGATGAAAATGGGGTAAATTTGTCCCCCACGGGGACGTTAACGGCTGAATACAAGCCTCGTCGGGTGAGGCGGGTGTGGGAACGTTCGGCACCTCCCCGTCCCCGTTATCCAATGGGCCCTGAGTCCAGTACTGCGCTTAAAAGGCCATAGGGAGCACAATGCAGCCCAGCCCAATACTCGTTCATATATATACTCAGTAAAACCCTAGGAGCTCCTCATTTCACCCCCCACCATCCAGTCGTCAGCGCCGCTTCTCCCCCAGCAGCCCAGCCTCCGCAATCCGCACGCCGCACTCTGGCACGCGCTCCTTGCTCTAGGGATGGCATCCGGATCCTGCATTACTGGCCGGTGAAAATCTTGCTCCTTCCGTCTTAACCCCTTGACTGCAGCGTTCTCTACCTCTACTGACCGTGCCAGTGGCTATCGGACCTAGCGCACCAGTGGCTGCTCCTTCTCCGGCCGAGAAGAAGACAGCTCCGCCGACATCGTCCACCAAAGCCACCGTAGAAGCTGGTGACCCGAAGCGCCCTCCCCGACCACCCTTGGACAAAGGATCCAACCCAAAACGCTCTTGCCTGAAGACAACTGGAGCCAAGCAGGTTGGATCTGGCCGCAACACTCTTCGATCTGTCGGGTTAGTGCTTAGAACACTTGCGTTCTGTTCCTTTTTGTTGGTTTGTTTCACTCACTGCTGCTAGCCTTGTATAGAATAACATTAACGTTAGGTGTATATGCAATATATATATATATATATATATA
>CM041635.1:2579878-2722536 GCA_023333625.1 Bothriochloa decipiens
GGTGTCCAAGCTGGTGCGATAAGTACGAGGACTGCTGGCGCCAAATTATGCGTGGGTGGCGTACGGACAC
This sequence comes from Bothriochloa decipiens, assembly GCA_023333625.1. Taxonomy (NCBI): domain Eukaryota; kingdom Viridiplantae; phylum Streptophyta; class Magnoliopsida; order Poales; family Poaceae; genus Bothriochloa; species Bothriochloa decipiens. Next base: position 2,579,949 of record CM041635.1, read on the forward strand.
GGCGTACGAGAAGCGCAAAGAGCGTCGGCAACTTCGCCTGCAAAATCCTTCGGTATCACACCACCAAGGGAACCAGTGCCTCCACGGGTACATGGACACATGGGTATGCTTCTGTTGATCCATTTATTATAGCTCTCAATTGTCACTACTTGTAACCATGTTTGTGTTTTCCTCGCAGAGGGAGACGCATGATGGGCAGGAAATCAACGAGTTCACAGGGTACGCCCTTGCTCACAAGGGCAAAGCTTCAGCGGCGTCCACCGTCTACGGCTCAGAGGACGGGCCCGAGGCCTACACCAACCCGAACGTCTACAACAAGCTCGCCAAGTACACCGCCACTGGTCTCGAGCGCCATGGGCCGACGTTCGACCTCACCAGAGCCGACCTGGATACTGACCTCATGATGAGGACGGGAGGAGGAAAGCAGCACGGCCGGTACGCTATTGCCGACAGCGCCATCGACCCGTCCTCTGTTCAGACACTGAGCCAGATTCGAAGAGGCGACGCGAAAAGGGGCGGATCGCAAATCTCCATAGCGCCTCGGCAGCCGAGCAATCCGTAGATGATGACGGCACTTCAGGTAAGTGTAGTTTCATTCGTCGTTCACTCGTTTCACACATGATGGACCTTGCCTTCACATACCATCAACCTTGCGGGTGTAATATTGCAGGCCACGGTCGAAAGACTGCAGGCCAACCAGGTCACCCAGCAGATGTTGCGTCAGTAGCAGGAGGAGGCCCATCAGCAGCAGTTGGCGGCACTTTCGCAGCACTACCAGCGTGCTCTATCGGACCTGACCTGCTACTTTCGGTCTCAGATCCCGGGAACGCAGGAGCCTCCTCCCTCGATCTTCGCTCCACCACCACTTCCAGTTCCAGTTCCAGTGCCTGCTCCTGTACATGTTCCGGTGAGTATATTGCCTGTTGCTTTAGGTTGTGCAGGCATCCTGCATAATTACATCACTTGGCCTTTGTGCAGGCACCGTCGGCGGGTTCGAACCCGACTCCAGGTGGCAGCCCTCCACTGGGTCCTTCTCCACCGCAGGGCTACCCGACCTACTACCCCACGTAGCAGTACCTGTGGCCTCCTCCAGCGTGAGGGCAGGGGTACTCCTCGTGGCCGCAGGCGTCGACGCAGCAGGGGCACTCCGGGCAGGTAAGCGTTTTCAGACCTACGCAGTAGCAGGGGCAGTCGGGTTGGCCTCCGTACGAGCAAGCTGGGGGCTCTGGGACCCCTGGGGACGATGCACAGAGCTAGATGCCTTTACTTCTCGCTTCTGGACCTTAATCGATGAGGTTGTTGCACGTTGGACATGTTTAGCGTATGTTGGAATTGTATGAATTCTTATGGCCATGTTATGTGTATTGTGGAGTTGTATCGATGGATTTGAGGAACTTCATGTATGGATTCATGTTGAAACTGAATTTGATGCTCAAATGTGGTTTATATATGATGAAATGTGGGTTATATGATATATATGTGATGAAGTGAGGTAAAAATTTCCCAGCTTTGCCGACGGCTGGGCCTGGCCGTCGGCAAAAGGACCATAAATTTGCCGACGGTCGGCCATCGGCAAAGTGACCAAACATTTGCCGACGGTCGGCCGTCGGCAAAGACTTTTTTAAATATTTTTTATAAAAAATAAAAATACGCCATGTCACCTACTTTGCCGACGGTCGGACACGTCAGCCGTCGGCAGAGGCCGCCGTCATCGTGCCGCCGCAACGGCTGACGAGGCTCCTTTGCCGACGGCTGTCACGGCCGTCGGCAAAGGTTTGTCGACGGCCTGGCACTGGGCCGTCGGCAAAGGGACCTTTGCCGACCCTTTCTTTGCCGACGACTCTTCGCCGACGGCCGACGTGGCAGCCCGTCGGCAAAGGCTTTGCCGACGGTAAAAGGAGCTTTGCCGACGGCGTATGACCGTCGGCAAAGAAGGCGACTCCGGTAGTGAGCTGTGGCAAGGTGACGGCATGAACCAAACGCAGCCTTACACGTGGTCGGGCTGGCTGGCTAGAGCCGAGCCAATATAAATGTTTGAAGCATTTGTGCTGCATACACGCATGGCATAAGTGCACAAAGAGACTGAGAGCAACAACCAACAAGTGCAGCAGTAGTCAACACTCTACAGCTTCTTGTAACATACAGAACTTCCGTAGTTCGCCAGCTCATCAGCCTTGTACGATCGACTAACAGAAAGCATTTGGAGAGCCACATGGCATAAAGATCCTAACGGGATCAAACCTAATAGAAACTAAGCGGTTTTTCATTAGGAAAAGACACCTCTTAACCAATCGAACTTTGGCTCACTTCCTTATAAAGATCCTAAGAACAGACAACTTTGCAATATCCCAATGGAGGACAACTTTCCAATATCTACCATCCATTCACCTCATAAGCATGGGGAAAAAAATTCTGCCCTAGGGAAATATATATGGACTCAATAACGACTAGCTAGAGGAGGGCGAAGACTCCCAATTTAGCTAAATTTTGAAGAATTTGTAATGTGGTTTTTATTTTATTTTTTTGGAGAAGGGTGGGGGAGGTAGGAAATCTTCTTAAAAAAAATTCTTAGGAAATACCAGATCTGATTGTTCCATCTACACTTGGTGGAGAATGAGTAGAGCAAAGACGGATAAACATCAAGAAGGGATTTTAATGGGTTGGTAATAAGGGGCCATGGCCACCCCTAAACTTGTGTAAGACCTCATTAGTTTGCAGTCATTCTGGCTTGATAAAAACTAAATATTAGCCTTATTCATTTATGATTGGCCCCTGCTAGCTAGAGATTTAGGTTCCACCTCCTGCCACTTACATCACCTACTTAAATCAAAGAGCTAGGTAGTACGTGGAACAATTCCATTGAGCCAGATCAGCCTTTTCCTAAAATGTGTGATCTCTTTTTTCCCCCTTTTGTTGTTGGCATCCTTTCAGGAAAAACAAACATGCTTAACGAGATGAAATTGGGACTGGGATACATCATTGCATGCTAAACAAACAGACATCTCGATACATTTTAGGTAGTACCATGCACACTTTGCATGTGGATGGATCAACACTACAGTGTCTGCTAGTACAAGCTAAGGACTGCTATGATGATCCAAATGCATGCTTGCAAGCACAATGATTTCATAATAACAACGACTAATGATGCTACCGAATATAAGATACTCTGTCTAAATATGACACTTGGAAACTAGCTAGCTAGAACTTACTAAGCGGAAACGTGCATTACAGGCAAGGTAAATCGATGGACCATCAGTGTTCAGTAGGGTAACCCAAAGGAACCAACGGTCCGGATCATGCGCCCCTGGGCGCTGCAGCTGGGCCCATCTCATAAAGGAACCCACCACCGTGCTGCAGGTAGGCCTCCAGCCAGGTAGGTGGCGGTGGCGGTGGCTCCTGTGGACCGGCGACATGGTTGACCCCGACCTGTGGCGGCGGCGCCGGGGCCGGCTTGCCGGCGACGATGGGGGTAAAGGGAGGGAACGGCGGCATGGGCAGCACAGTGCTGTTGGTGCCGTTTGCCGGCTCTTGCTGCATGCAGCAGCCCGCTGCCCCGGGAAAGACGACCTTGCCATGGTTGCTCGGAGTCGGCGGCAACGGAGGCGGCTGCATGCCGTGGTGGAAGGGGAGGGCGAGGCTCGGGCAGCCACCGCTAGGGTTTGGGAGGGGAGGCGCGGTGGGGTCCTGCTGGAAGCAGAAGCTGGAGGGATCCATTGCCATGGGGAGGTAGTAGGGGCTCTTCACCATCATCAGCTTGCTGTACTGGTCGCCGCCTGCCTTGTGCAGTATCCTGCAGATCACCCATTCCTCCTGCATGTATAAATATGTATGAAAAGATTCAGCAAATCATTTACACCAAAAAAAAAAGATTCAGCAAATCATCAGTCAGGAGTACTAGCTGTAGGAGCATAGTACTAGACAAATACTAAAAGATTATTTTCTGTCGATTGTGATATATACCCAGGGCAGAAGATTCATCAATATTCAACAGTATCTGAGAAGGTGATCTCTAGGCATGCAGCACATAGATGTAGTACACCAGTGTATATAATATATACATTTTTTCTGAAATTTTAGTGTAAATGTCCTACTGAATGAACAGCTTCTGCAGATGGCACATTTGTTTTACAAATCATTAAAAAAAAATGGGAACCTACAATACACGAGCAGCACATTGGATGCTCATATTACCAGTTTATCTTGGGGACATTCTATTCATTGTATTGTACGGCAGAGATTTGGAAGGGAGGTATGTCAGTGTTTGGAGAGATGCCATGTACGGAGTACATCCATGATGCACCCCACCCTGATGGCAGTACTATACTGGCACAAGCACGTCACAACGCAGCACAAAAAACACAGAAGCATCGATCAGTAGCAGGCTGGCATGGATCCTGTGTGTCAGTGCAAATAGATTTCGAGCACAGATGGATGGAACTACTCCTGGCGACGCCATGCATGCTGCTCCCGCTGAAGCGGACACAAGCACGGTTGTTGTACCAAGAAGGAGTACTCGTACATAAAACACACATCTCTATCAATCTGCATGCATATGCCCTCTGCTTGTACTGCTATGATGCACATCATATATGCTGCCACATTCATTGCAGCCAGCATATCTGAACACCTACTTCTTGTCAATGATATCACATCTCTACTACTGTCACACCGTTGCGTTTTTACGGCATTCATTCAAAGAAGAATCATTCAAAACACCACAGAAACCTGAAAAGATCTGCCCTGAAACCTTAAGGAATCCATTCATGCTTGGAGTAGTAATCTAGTTGCGTCGTTTTAGTTTCAGAAACTCGAGAAATGAATCTGTCCTGATCCTGAACGAATTAAATCGGCTCATTTCACGTAGGAGTAGAGCACACATACCTTGCAGGGGCGGCGAGCGGCGGCGAAGTCGCCGTCGAGGCGGTACTCGTGGAGGACCCACTTGGTCTTCTCGCCGCGGGGCGCGCGGCCCCTGTAGAAGACGAGCGTCTTCTTCATGCCGAGGAGCGTGCCGGTGGCGGCGTTGAGCACCTCGCGGTCCTTGCCGGTGGCCTTCCAGTACCCGGCGCCGGTGGCGCGGTTGGTGCGGAGGCCCGTGGGGTACTTGCGGTCGCGGAGGCTGAAGAAGTACCACTCGCGCTCCCCCATGCGCGCCGAGTCGGGGAGGTCCCACGGCTCGCACCGGTTCAGGTCCACCTCCGCGACGTCGATGCCGCAGCAGGCGCCGTTGAACACCTTGGCGGCCAGGTAGAAGGTCACCAGCTCCTCGTCAGTGGGGTGGAACCGGAACCCGGGGGGGAGGCCGCCAGACGCCGCCATCTCCGCCTCCCCGAGCAGGTCCCACAGCGCGTCGCCCGCCATGGCCTCCTGGTGGTGCTGCTGGTGGTGGTGAATGCACACAGTGCTACGCAGCCACGTAGTGAGATCGACGTGCTGAGAACGAAGCACGAAGAGAAGGATCTAATGGGGAAAGAGATCGATTTGCCCAAGATGATGAAAAGAAGCTCTAGCTCTCAGCTGTGGTATGGTGTGGGGGAAAGAAGCCAACGCAAGGGGGGCTCTTTATAGTGGAGAGCTTCCTAGGTAGCACCATGCTCCTACCTCCGCTCCATGGGATGGGACCATGACCATGAGAGCTGCTTTCTCTGTGTGAGAGAGATGTTATGGAATGGAAAGATTAAAAGAGGGCGATGGACAAGGTGGCACCTGGCATGGGCCCAATGAGGAAACTTGATGGAGCTTAACGGGAAACTGTTGCACGTCGTAGCAACGTCCTATTGACACCACCGGCTAGTTCCAAGCTATACTGCCTACGAGTAGCTAGCTACTCGCTCTAGCTGCTGCTGCTGTAAAGTCTCAGTACGTAGCGCCCTGTGTGCACACAGCATGTACGTTATGCGTGCATACATAAACATACATGCATGCATGCATTGACGCAACACAGCTTTTGAAGCCGTGACAAAAAAAAAAAAAAAAACAAGAAGGACGACGAGGGAAAACGTACGTACACATCCATGCACGTTCATTCGTCGCCGTGCAGTATACGTACATGTTCGTGCATGTGCAATACACGGAATAGTACGGAGCCGCCGTCGTGCTTTGAACGGGGAGCGTGTACCGGCACATAGCTACACATACATATATATACACGTGTGCATACATATATGCATTCGTATAGGAAGACAGCGACGTATGTATATGTTTCGGATATTGAGGGATGCAGACAGTAGGGTGTGATGAACATGGATGTACGCAACACTGTTTCCGTGTACCGTGCAATTCTTTCAGTGTGTACTTTGTAGTGTCTACTGCTAGCTGCTGCTCCACATGTCGATACTAATCAACTTATCAGTCAAGTCATGGTATGATGTTTTTTTCTCTCTCGTCCAAACAACATCGGTGGGATTATGAATAGCCCGATTGTTAGTCTAGACCGCTTCGGATCTTATTTCTCTATATACTCTACTTATGTGCATGCCGAAGCCCAACTATAGCTGAAGACTTAGCTCGATTGGGCATGTTTGGATATTGCTAAATAACTAAGATTTTGTTAAAATTTTGTTGTAGTGTTTTCAAATACGAGTAGTACTAATAGGTGAGTTATTTTTTAGCCAAGACTTTGACTACTCCCTCCGTCCTATTACATAAGGGGTAACTATTTTTTTTTACCAATGTCTCATGATACCAGACTTGGTCTCTCTGTAGACATATGTACATGAGTGCAATGGTACTAGTGTTGAGATAGAATTAATTGTGTTGTTTTGTCTTTGAACTAGAGATGATTAAGCCTTATCTAGTGGAACAGAGGGAGTAGTTATTATCCAATTAGTAATAACAAGCTTCTTAACATAGTAGCCTAGCAGTAGTAATAATATTCAGGCCAATAAAAAGTACTGCAGCGGGCCAAGTTGCATGCACTACGAGTAAACATTTTTGTTTGCACCATGAAACTTTACGGCGACGCCCCCATCAGACCATCACACACACCAGTACACACAAACACAAAAGTGGTGTCTTGGTGCGTTTGTCTGGTTGCACATTTAATTTTGGACTACCAGAAGAAGGAAAGGCAGCTCTTGCTGCGGCTTGCATCGGGGTTTGGGGAAGGACGGTGGTGCTGCTGCTGGTGCTGGACGTGAGTTTGCACGAGGGCGGCAGTAAATTTCTCCTGCTGCCGTACGCCGGCCGTGGAATCCCAGTCCTTGCTTTACCATATACCCACTCCGGTCAGGGAACCCTAGGAGTACTCCGTATGCTGCATGGATGCACAGCTGATGGAAAGGAAAGGAAAGGAGGCATCAATGGATCGGTCCATCGGTTGGTTCTATGACCATCATCATGTTTACTAATCTATAGCAGCTATCATATCTTGGCCATAGAATCTGTCCAAGAATGTTTAGAGAGGCCGGCGGCCGGCCGGATAAGAGTGTTCATGGAATCATGGCGGTTCATGTTCTTATTCCTTTTGATTGATCGAATCATGCCCTGTTTGAATATGTAGGCCACTACATGACTGAATGACAAGTGAGAGAGAGACCGGCTTGCATTGGAATGGTGACAAAAAGCCCTATTATGTTGCGCCCCTACAACTACAATAGTGTAGTATAGTCTTTATGCTTACTCTAGACTTGAATGAGGTTTGTCCACTGTTGCATGCATCTGGTCGTCTGTGCGTCTGAATGTCTGGCCTCCGGAGCGAACATGGACACTTGATTGCTAGGCTAAAACGACAAGTATAATGGGATAGAGGGAGTAGTACTACATTGTTTCTATATAGATCCATGATCAGACAGACGACGAAGACACTTCATGCTAGCATATTAGGAAAAATCAGGATCATGAGATGCATGCCCGGTTTTGCAACGAAGACAGCCGGGGTCTCAGTAGACGGAGGACACTGGTGGAGGTACGCTCCAGCACGAGATAACTAGGGTGAGGCACTGCGACTCTGTGCCGGGCGGCCGGCCAGTCCGTGTGCCAGTCCACAAAAGTTTGGCGCCCCCGAGGAAGAAGACGACGACGAGGGGCGACGACCCTGATACTCAGAGAGAGGTTGGAAGAAGCAGAGGGGAAAAGAAAGCTGGCCAGAGGCCCAGATGTGATTCAATTCTTCGGCCTCATTCCAGGGCTGGACCCTGCTTCATGCACCGCGGCCGCCCGGCGCTACTTCCGAGACCGAGACGGGTTAGCCTGAGAGTAGCTAGGACGACATGCGTGCGTGCGTGCGTCTGCGTCCATTCCTGAATGGTGAATGGTGAAAATATTTTAAGGGCTTCAGCTAAGCTAGGCGAGAAAACAAATGACCTACGTACTAGGATAGAATATAGGAAGCAATAATTTGCTAATCGTTGCGCCAATCATTGCCGCATTGCCATTGGCCGTTGCGTGTCGTCACAAACTTTGGTGAATGGAGCTAGTATCAAGGATATGTATAGCTGCTAGGCCGGCCATGTGGTCCTTACTCCGTAGCATAAACAAGCCTAGTAGCAGTAAAGGATTAGGTGTCCAACTGCGTGGCATTCCTCTTCTAGGCACTCCTGCGTTCCATAAACCAAATGTGCTAAACTTGGGTGGCACGAGCTTTGTATTTGGCAGGTATGCATGCAGTACTCCTTTCGTCCTAAAAAGAGTATTATTTTAGATTTTTTATGTATCATGTTTGATTATCCGTCTTATTCAAAAAAAGTTTTATAACTATTATTTATTTTGTTATGATTTATTTATCATTAGAGACACTTTAATACTGATTTATTTATTTTATAATATACTTAAAAAATTTGAATAAGACGAAGCGGTCAAACACGATATCTAGAAGTAAAAAATGACACTCTTTTAGGGATGGAGGGAGCACCATTTTTTGGTATATAAAAACTCACAATATATACTTGAAGTAAAACTTCACCCATAGTAAAAATGGTTGGAATGATGTTTGGGTCACAACAGTACGTAGGAAATGTCCAACGCCCTTAAAGGCTAAGGTGCAGTAGTAGATTGCAACCAAATATGATGCTCCTCCAATGGTTTGCCAATTGACACGCCACCTGATGAGAATGGTAAAATCAGGACAAACCTAGCTAGGACGTGTTCGGATCACTTGCTTGAGCTCTCGCTAGGTAAGAAACCGAAACATACAACATGTTTGCTTTCTTTACCCATCTGTCTCGTTTTGTCCTTACAAGCAAGGCTTTTTCATGCTAGACGTTTCGTTCTTTGCCATGCCTCGCCTCGCCTAGTTAGTTACACAAATAACAAGGATCTTGCTTCACGCCAGCGAGCCGGCCGGTTTGGCTCCCTCATGAGCAAGCCAAAAACTGGCTTTGCACGGACTCTCCAATGTGATCTAGGCAGAAAATCCGGTAATCCAACCAAATGGACACTAGTTTTGGACTGCTTATTGGATGGAAAAGAGAGAGGCTAGGAATTATCGTGTCTCTACTCTAGACAGAAACCGGTTTTTAAAGCATGCGTCGTAGCCAAACCGATATAGACGAGGACAGTACGGTGGCTTCCTCCTGTACAGTACCACAGCCGACCGAGCAAAGCAGCGTCGGAATAGGAACAGTAGTGCGCGAAGAAAACCATGGGGCGGCCGGGCACACGGGTGAGCACGACTGCACGAGCGAGCATGCAAGAGGGAAAGAAAGATCGCAGGCGGCTTGGCCACCCAGAGGCCAGATGCCAGAGCCAGACGACGTACTGCAGCCAGCTAGCTGCAGGAGGATGCAGAGCGTGTGCAGTGAAAATCAGGCGCGCACTGTTGGCGCTGGCCCTGCGGAGGAGGACGAGAAGCCGGCCGGGAAGGGCCATGGCCGCGGAGCGGAGTTTGTTGGGTGCAGTGCGGGGCAGCCTTTAATCCGCCGCGGCGTCGCAGGCGCCAAACTGCCACGCCCACACCAGGGCCATGGCCCATGGGCAGCCCTAGCAAGTAGCTGCCCTCTGCCCTACCGTCCGTGGCAGGCCGGCTGCTACGCCTGCAGCAGGTCTCGCAGAGTTGATGGGCAGCAGGCATGGCCACGTGCGAGAGCGGCGGGCGGAGGTGACGAGTCGAGGGCCGCCCGCGGCAGGCCGACGGACGCTCGTGCGCGCACCCGCGCACGCACGCGATCGCCCAATCGACCCTGCGGCTCTACTGCTGCCGGCCTGCCCGCTCCAGCTTTCTCGCCATGCGCCTGCGCGCTGGCTGCCGCAGTGCCGCGGCGTGCCGCAGCCCATCCCATCCGGCCACGGACGCGCCATCCCGCTCGTCTCTCTCCCACACATGTCCGGCTGGGCGCGTACGTACACCGTGCCTCCGTCCGTCCGTCCGTCCTAGCTGCTGTAACAACAGCGTCTTGTGTCCCTCTGCATCCACGTCCACGCACACTTGCTCGAGCGAGCCTGCCTGCAGCCGCCTGGCCTACTAGAGAGGGGTTGGACGGCAAGCAAGATCGATCTCCGACTGCGAGTCACCCCGTCACAGTACCCTGTACTACGTGTCTGCCGTCCTTGACCTGTAGCGCGCCGCGCGCGGCAGTTCCGTGTTCGTGTCGCACCGCTCAGCTCCACTGCATGCCGCCAGCCGGTTTCCTGCCTTCTGGCCCCGGCCGCCGCCCAAACGCAGCGCCGTGCAGTGCAGCCCGCCAGGCGCCACAAGAGGCCAGCAAGCAACCCTGCCGATATCCTGTGCCTTCTTCTTCTTCCTCCTCCCTCCGTTCCCTTTCTTTATCTTTTCTGTTGTACTAGTACTCCGTAGTAGAATCGCAGAACGGGTAGGACGCCAAATGTTCATCTTCTCCGTTCGAGTCCGTCCCCTAACAACAACAGATTGCCGCAGTCCGCCGTGCCATTGCTAGAGCTCCCTGTGTGTAAGTAAGCTAGTACTAGGTTTACTGCCTGATCAAGTGAAGTGATCGTCCTGCTCCCAGCATTTATGAAACTCGGAGACCGATCGAGAGCCAACGGATGCAGATCATGTCATGTTGGCACGGTGCAGGTCCTGTCATGTTGGCATTCAAGGCTGGAAGCTATGAGCCCATGGGAGCGGGCATCCGTGTCTCTGACTCTGTGTCTGGCCGTTCAGGTGGATTGGGGGAGGAGCTACAGGCGGAGACCTGCCCCAGCTGCATGGTGTCTGCTTCGCCTGTCAGAAAATGCAAGTTTGAAGTTTCTTCTCGCATGCATGGCCGCATCCGTCAGGCAAGACGTGCGCTCAAGACTTTATTTGGGAAGTTACTAGGACTACTATGGTGATTAGGAGGGCTAGTGCTAGTAGTGTGCAGTAGTATTCCGTTTATAAAATGAACAACATTTTTTTTTCCTTTTTCAAAACGAAAATAACGTTGAGATTCTGTTCTTGTTTCATCTATGGCGTGATAGAATCTGAATCTTTTTTTTTTTTTTACAGATTTACCACAACTATATTAGATGGAGGAACAGAAAAAAGAGGGCACACAGATTTACCACAAGTATATTAGGATTTAGGAGAGAGTCGGCGCCACTACGCTGGTGCTCCATTTCGCAAACTCGAGACTGTTAATTGGGCCTGGCTGAATTACACTAGTTGGGCCTATCTCCCCATAACTGGGCTACGGTGAGGTCACCAGAACTGGAGAAAAGCGTCCTATACTGGATAGCCAATTGGGCCTCTCCGAACCAGTAGAACGGCCCGGCCCGTGTCCTCGGCTCGGCCCCCTCCAGGCCTCCACTCCACGTGTGCGTGGCCACGTCGGCGTGGTCGCGTGCCACCTTCCCTTCCGCCGTTCCGCGCGCGGCGGCCGCGCGGTTGCTGTCTCGGCACCGATCTGGCCCGACCGAGATGGGGGCAATGGTAGCTGTAGTAGCTCTGTAGCTGCTATGTCGCGCTCCCGCCGCTGCAGCGAAAGGGACACTGAACCCGAAGCAGATCTGAATCTGAACATGCACCTGCACCTCACGGAAGGACGGATCGATTAGAGGAAGACGAAGGATCTTCTCTGCTCTGCTCTGATCTTCTCGACTGCGTCAGTGCTTCAGATCAGATCAGATCTCACAAATGCTTGCTGCGGTTCCGTTGCTTTGGAGGAGACCGCGGATCCATGGCGTGTTCTTCATTCCAGGAGGAAACGAAACGGCGGGGCGACGACGACCAAGAACAACGAAAGAACACTGGTTACATGTTCGCGGTCTCCAACTCGCGGTGACGGTCGATCGACGCCAAATGCCATCATACACACAATTACCATGCCAGTATATATTTATAGACGCCATATACACCACCACAAAATCAATTGCTTTATTGCGGCAGCTCGATCCGATCACGGCGAGCGAAGCAACAATGCCGCCGCGCGTGAGCGGGTGGATCCGCCCGCCATGCCTCCCACCTCCTCGATGTCTCGACAAGATCACGCCTCGCCGTCGTCGAAGTTCTGCTTGTAGCTGACGGAGTCGTACCCGAAGTCCTGCGGCGCGGCGGCCTTGAGCGGCCGTCCGTCGCGGCCCAGCAGCCGGCGCGCCCCGGCGCGGAGCCTGACCAGGACATGCCGCCACCCACCTCCGGCGCAAGGGCACCCGCCGCCGCCGCCGAGCGGCCGCCGCGCCTCGTCGTCGTCGCGGGGCGCGGCGAAGGGCGCCGTGACCCAGCCGAGCCCCCACTCCCACCACCGCCGCAGCGCGCCCGCCGCCGCCAGCGCCTCGGCCACCGACGAGGAGAGCGACAGGGACGGAGGTGGCCGGACGTGCACCGAGAATGAGGACATGCGCCGACGCAGCCCGATCCCGCCTTTGGCGGCGGCGGCGCCGGGCGTGGTCACCGGGAGCTGCTCGTCCTCGGCCCGCCGCGGCTTGATCGTCTCCAGGATCGCGTCGGTCGCCATTGCTCGCGCCTCGACGACCACCGGGTTGCCCGGGGGATCACGGGGGCAGGGCGCGGAGAGATCTTGGACGCGGAGGTTGGCTCTGGTTGGTAGGCCAACTGGCGATGGGGGTGAACTGACCTATCCTGGCTCCTCAGCTCTGCATCTGCTGATGCACACACAGCACTGGGAATATTGGGTGACTCGAGCAGCTGTGTTGCTATCGTGCCTACTCTCTCCGTACTGGATATTAGCTACACCAAACTATGTGTGCTTAAGTACTATAGGAGTAGTAAACTGATGCTACTACCACGTGTGTAGATATTTCTCAAGTAAGAAATCGACATAAGCATTAGAAAACATGGGAAAGTAGAACATCTTTTGTCCCTAAAAAAATATGCAATTTTAGAATAGTGTCAAATGATCTGAAGTTTAACAAAATTTATATAAATGTATGATACTACCAGTATTTGTATCATACAGATAAGTGCTCAAATAAATCAAAGCGAGGACCGGACTGGGGGACTCAGCGTCATTACGTGGTCTCCAAAACAACAGGCTATGCGTAAAGCTTGTGCTGCAGCGTGCGTAACGGGGAGAAACAATAAAGAAAGGAGCCTGAGGGCAGGCTATAAACTACGCTAACCTCTGACAGAGTTTCTGAATAATTAAAACAACGCCGTTGGTCGTTAACTCTGATCTGAATGAAGCAGCAAGGTGAAGAAGCGCGAGCTCCAGACCTTCAGTCTCGCAGCGCATCGACGCATGGCGTATATGATGTCTGCAAGCGGGGCGGCAGGGCGTGTCGGCGCCTGACGCAGAATATCGAGGACGAGGAGGGGCAGTTGGTGGGTCGCTGTTGTCTCGTGGGGAGCCGCGCCCGTGTGCCCGTCACACACGAGGAGGTGCCGCCCACGCGGGCCATGTGATGTGGCCATGCATCCACTCTTCCTCTTCGCAGGTCCCGGACGGACCGGGTGCGCCGACGCTGGGAACGGGAACCAGGCCGTACGGGACAAGAACCGAATATTCATATTCAGTCACGCCTTGATGTGCGTCCCGTGGTGTAGGCCATGTAGGGGCTAGTATACCCTGGAACGGAACAAAAGTGTTCCAGTTTCACCGAGGAAACACGTACAGACATGTTTGTAGGGCTTTTTGTCCCAGATTCATATAACTGTTTTTCAGCTATTCATATTCAACAGGCAACAGGTCCTAATGAAATAAGCTTCCTATAATAAGTTTTTTTTTTTCAGCTTCCTCTCACATCTGCAGTCCCAAATAAAGCCGAATGAAACTGAAAGTACTACTGTACGCAAATAAAGTCAAACGAAACTGAAAGTACTATCTTCTATTTCTTCTAACTTTCTCTCTGCTCTCTTCTTAAGTTGTTTTACTAAATATTTTTCCACAACAATAAAAACACCTACTAAACGAAAGACAAAGTCGAAAAAAAAAAAAACCTAAACGAAAACAATATAACGTAGAAATGGAGGGGGACGTCTTTGACATTTTGGGCCTGGCTGCGACGTTTTGAGTAGAGGAATAGGACCAACCACCTGACTTACCTGAACTGACCAAGTGAAAAACTCACGGGCCGATGACATCCCCCTGTATATTAGGATAGCTAATGGGCTGCGGCCCAGAGATTCTAATCCCTTTGCATTTTTCTCTTCTCAATCATAATATAATATCCAGAAAATTTTCCGCCAACTTCCAGCTCAAATAATTTCAATTGCCAACATAGGTTGCGTACATGGTATGGGTAGCTAGTTTTTTCTTTATTTTTTTTTTCTTAGAAACCATTTCTGAAAAGATAATTTCATTGAGGTATGGCCACCCAATATTCAGAGTGATGTAGCGGCCGTAATATAATGTAGATTCTAGTGATGGAACAATGTGACAATGTACTATCTCTATCAAAACATGATGATAATACTGTTTTACCACAGGAAAAAAAATTCATACATTTTGAACAACAATTATTCAAATTATTTGTATGTTTAATGTACAAAACCTGCATCAACAAAATTTTATTCAAATTGCCTCTAAAATGATATTTACGTTTTTACCAATTTACTACATATTATAAGAGAAATTAATGGTCAAAATCTACCTTGTATATCTTTTCCTCTAATCAAATTCGTTTACCATTTTTGGACATATGGAATGGAGTATATTATTCTTTACCACATAATCGTTCAAAACACAATTTCTAATGTGTTGATTAAACCATCTCTTTTAGCAACATTTGCAAACTGATTAAATTAAACTTTTATATAATTATATAATGATGATAATAGGTTATAGGTTCTTTTCACACCTTATTTTAACTTCTTTGTTTTTATTTTATTTTAATAGGTCTTACATACTATATTCGTTTACTCACATTGTCGACAATAAGTTGTTGCAATTGAGGCTCTACGTATGGCTACTTCCTGCCTTGAGAATCCAATGCGAATGGGGATATTAGGATCCATGTGTCATATGCATGATCGATGGCTGTAGCTTGACCCTTGTTTTTCTTCACTACTGTGCCTAAGCACATTTTTTTTCGTTAAGAGGGTAGTCGCACGACCCTTATGTTATATCAAAAACTACTTTATCATATGAGAGAGCGAAATACTTCTGCCATGTGTTTGTTTTGATGTGAACTAATAACCTCTTCATGTAACTTAACTACCTTCGATGTTGTGTCCAAACTTGATTTCTCAAATTTCTGTGTTGTGGGAGTGTGACACACTTGTGATCTGCTTACAAGGACCTATTGGATTGACGATATTAGGACTAGGCGGTCAAACAAATGATATAGTTTGGTTTAATCTAATTAACTAGATGGCCCTCATAGTTCTGGAGCTACACATTCTCCATGCATTATGCAATTGTGCTAATGTTTCAAACAACTTTTTAAAACCATCAATTTATACTATTAGAATTAATACTTCTAATTAGTACTCCATCTGTCCCAAAATAGACGTCATTTCTTGCTTCCCGAGAAGTCAAGTTTTTTTTAAAATTTTAACCAATTTATATTAGAGAATATTAATATTTATAATATATAATTAATATCATTAGATAGTTCATGGAATATGTTTTTATAATAAATTTATGTAGAGATATAATTATTATATGAGTTTTCTAAAATCGTAGTTAAAATTGAGAAAGTTTGACTGATACGTATACCATAACGTTATCTATTATGAGACGGAGGGGGTATGGTGTTTGAACTATTTAGTTATAGTTTAAGCAACTTTAGCACCTTTTTTAGCGTGGCTTGGTACATTTTTCACTAAGCAAAGTAGAGTTTGTTACAAGTTTATGCCATCACGTAATCCCACTATTACGGACACCAGTGAACAGCGAACGACACAATTTGTTCAAACGGCACAAAGTAGAGTTTGTGATTTACAAAGACAATTTGTGACATGCTAATCATCGAGCTGTTCGCTGGTAAAGTTTGTAAACACCACAAGTAGAGTTTGTGATTTACAAAGATACAATTTCTGACATGCTAATCATCGAGCGGGGCTGTCCTTGCTGTTCAGAGGGCCGACAGAAGCGACAGAAGCTGCCTGAAACCTACTACGAGGCACCGATCGTTGGCCTCGTCCTCGATCCAGGATGCAACCTTTGCATTTTGGACTTATGATGCTATTTATTGCTTGAATACTGAATTGCGTTGCAAATGCACAACTAATTATTTATAATCTGGTAAATTAATTTTATTGAAACGCCAAAGAAAAAAATGTTAGTATGGCATACCTACCTTTGGTAACCCGCCACCAACGAGTATATGCTACACGATGTAAAAGTCATCGCTCTGTCTCGATCGATCAACGTGTCGATGTAGGTCGCAGGCGATGCAGCACTACAGCCATTGCAGGTAAGGTGGAGATGCACGAGACATAAAAATGTTTTCAGTGGTTCAGCACTACATTCGTATGGCAGCACGGAATTTGTGCTGATATCACTCTGCGCACTGGCGATTAAACCAACTCTGTTTCTTCTTCGTCGATGAAATGACCAACGCAGTGTCAAACAAAAGAATTCGTTTTTTCCCCCATCCTGAACAAGCACGTCCGGAATATTTTCACATTCGATTCGATCCAAGAAAGTAAACGCCGAACAAATCCAGATCAACACGAATAGAAAATCCTGAGCGATCCATCCACTTCCAACACAGGAACAGTTATCAGTTAGCTAGTGGAGGACGGAGCTCGGAACGGAGCCACCGCAGGTGGCGTTCACGGGCGCACTACTGCCGATGCTGGCGCGGGGGAAGAACGCGCCGCCGTGGCCGGCCCAGGACACGCCTTCCTCGGCCTTCCACGCGCCGTCGTCGAAGTTGCGCGCGTAGCTGGCGGAGTCGTACCCCACCACCGCGGCCCCCGTCCCTCCGGCGCCCGCCGCCACGCTCCTCCTGCCTCCGCCGCCCTTCCGCTCTGGCGCGGCCACGGCCGCCGCGGCGCCTCTTGCGCAGAGCCCCGCCCACGCCAGCCTACGCGCGCGGCCGGCGCCGCCGACGCACCAGTACCGCCGTCTCGCCGCGCAGCTCAGCCGCACGGCCGCCCACCGCAGCAGCACCCACGCCCTCGCCCGCACGCCTCCGCCTCTGCCTCCACCGCCGCCGCCACGCGGACGCTGGCTACCCTGCGAGAGCAGCCGCTGGTACGTTGCTCCGCCCATCGCCAGAGCTTTGCACGCGCCGCCGTGCTGCAGCCACGATAGCGCCAAGTTGTCTTGACGCGGCGCGCGAGATGGGAATGCGAGATGCGGGCGCGCCACCTCGTATCGTAACGGCGGGCGAGGGTGGCCTTTGTCTTTGTGAACCGTGAACTGTGGTTGTTTTGTTTGCGCGCCTGCAGGGGCAATTTGGGGGTTTCCGCCTGGTTTTGGGTGGTGGACCGCGCACCGCACGACGGTTTGGGCCGGCCGGGTGCGGGATGGGCCCCTAGCTACAGGTCTGTATGTCCGTCAACAGGTGCACATCGTGGGCTCAGGGCCCACGTCACCACCACTGATTGTCTCCAACTATCATTTCTCGCTCCCCTAAAAAAAAAACTATCATTTCTCGCAGGTCCACTTCAATTTTCTTATAAAAAAAGTTATCCGGTTTTCATCTCAAAAGATATCATACCTTATTTCTTAGAAGTGGAACCATTTTAGTTTTTTTTAAATTACACAATACAACGTAGGCGCTCACAACACGCACGCGCATTCACTTTTATACATATACGTACGCAAACCTATCCCTACACCTATGAAGTACCGAACAACCGGTAGATCTGAATATTCTCGAAGTCACCACTCGCGCCTTGTTGTTGACGGAAATGTCCCTTACCACTTAACGTATAACGCCGGTAAATCTTGAGAAATGTTCGTAGTTTAAGTATGTTTCACAAAAACAGGGTGGAGATATACTATTGTACATCCGTTCAGAAAAGAAAGTAACTTTAGTTATGTCAATAAACTTTCTAAAATTTGACCAAATCTATAAAAAGGATCATATATTTTATGACCAACCAATGGTTTTGGTCAAAAAAATTGAGCGATAATTATATTTTTTTATACATAAGTTTGATCAAAATCAAAAAAATGTAACTGACCATTTTGTTAGAATTGTATTCTGGTCAGCTGTTGCACCTCTGCCCCTTCTTTCGGAGTGGCTAAGGCTGAAGTCGCAACCATGGCGGCTCAGATGGAGATGACGAACGAGCTGACTGTTTTCAAGCATGAATTCGGCATTTCGTGAGGATGGGACTTTGCTTGTATTAGAAGCTCTGTCAGGAATCAGGATTTCATTCATTCTTGCAACTCATAGAGCGGCCGGGGACCACTGCCAGCCCACCCTCGATGGCTGCAAGGCTGCAACTGCAACACGATCGAATCTGGAAATTATTCTGACCCTGACGATGCGTGAGGACGGCCGGCGAAGTCAGCATCAATAATACTGTACAGTATGCTGCAACTGCATCACACATCATGATGCTGTAGCGTTGCCATGCGAGGCTCCGCGCTTCCCTATCTCGTCTCCATCGAAACACCTAGCGGAGCTATCATGATTCAGGTATGCATGGATCGGTTGCAGTCGCTGGCATGCAAAGGCAAGTCTTGTAAGCAAGCGCCCATGCCGTCTTCTCCATGCAGCCATACAGTAGCCATCAGGGACAGTGCTCCCTGGAAGAAAGCATGATCCAGTGATTATTTGAGATGTTTTACTCTCTGAAAAAGTTTAAATGACTCGACTATCCTACAACAACTTTTGCAAAATCATAGCGTATAATAGCTTTTGTAAAAACCACAGCTCAACCAAAAAGGCTATAATTTAGCTAGGATGAGAGAGTATGTTTGTTGATGCCTTCCCAATTCTCTAGGAAAAACTACATGTAGCTTGAAATAATGCGCTGTCTCAGGCTCACTTCGGTAGAGGGCGCAAACCTAGCTATGAGGCCATTCTCCGCGCGCTAATCTATTTGAGGTTCGCACTCTTTTTTTGTGTGTGCTCGTCTGACTTGGCCACGTGTTGCCCCACCCAGGGAAGGGAGTCACAGATGCTGAGTTGGATTGGGAGGTTATGGAGCTTGAGCTGGTGAGTCCCAACCGCGGTTCATTGGCTTATGATGAAGGCGACAACGGTCAACCTCCATTGGTCGATGTGCCTCTGTCTACGAAAGTGGAGGCGCGGCTATGTTTCCTCTTCAGACCCCGTTGCCCCGAGGAGCACCCGCACCCCTCCGGGATCCGCGCAGGCTTCCGCAAGCTGGGGACCGTCATGGAGATCGACACCGAGTGCCTCCTCGACGATGACTACTCCATCCTGCGCGTCATGGTTACCAGGACCAAGCCCGACGGGATCAAGGCCTGGTTCCGGGCGGGGAACCCCAGGCTTAGGCTGAACGGGCGCTCCCTCACTGACCGCTTCGCCATTACCGTCCTCAAGACCTGGCCGCGCGCGGAGCCACCACTTCCCTCGCCCGGTGCCCCTCGGGAACGGCGGCAACGGGTTGGAGGGGTAGGGCGTGCTGCTGGCACCTGCTGCGGGTTACGGCCCAGTCCTCCATGCTCCGGCTGGGCCTCCTGGCATGTTCGGCGGGCAGGGCGCCTATCCTAGGCCGGGCTACTTCTATGTCCGGTTTGAAATCCCATCCTCCCCTCCTATCGTTTTTCAAATCCACCTGAATCTCGTCTCATTCTTCCTCAATCCTGAGAGGACCCCGGGGTACCAGGTCCAGCCGTTTTCGCGCCCATGGGTGAAAGAGATTGAGGCCGCGCTGCCCACCCAGCCGCTGTTGCCTTCTGCTCTGGAGGACCTGCAGCCTCATCGTGGACGGGGTCGTCGTCCGCACCCCTCTGGTCCGCAGCGTAGCAGCGCCGCCTGGCTGACAAGGAGCCGGACACCCACGTCCCCGCTGCCTCCAAGGCCACCCGGCTCAATGCTCTCCGAGAGAGCCTGGCGGTTTGTTCCTCGGCGCCGAGGAAGCAGGTCAAAGGGCGCAAGCTGCTGAAGCGCGGGACACCACTCGGCGCCCTCGACCTCAAGCGTCTGGCCAAGGCGGAAAGTGTGGGCTGCAACACTGCGAGCGCCGTCGCAGTGGCGGGTGGGTAGCATCACCGGTGTGCCATGATACGCGAACCCAAGGGGCCCTGCAGGCCTTGGCAGCCGTTCTGCGCCAAGACCTCCTCACCTTGCTTCATCGTTGACATGCTTTTAACCCCTAGCTCCATCCACGGGGAATCTGACTTTTGCCTCGCCCGCTCCGGCTGCGTCCGTGACGGCGACCACCGGGAATCCTGCCCCGTCTTGTTTCCTATGCTTTCGTTTGCCTGGAGATGTACCGTTGAACTATGAATTGTGCTAGTAATCATTTCGAGTACTTGATCCTTTCTTGGAATGTGCGGGGTCTTGGCTGTAAGAAGAAGTGCGATGCGGCTCGTGACCTGATTTCTGTCTCCCATCCTCATGTTGCTTGTCTTCAGAAAACAAAGCTCCACTCCATAGATGTCCCCAAGCTCCTGTCGTTCCTCCCTTCCCACCTAGACAAGTCCGAGGGTGTCGACCGACGGCTCTAGAGCCAGGATCCTCACCGCATGAGACTCCAGAGTGCTCACAACGATGGCCCCGGTGCCCACCGATCACACCCTCTCCCTCAACTTCTCCACCACCTCCGACCACTCCTTCTCGATCACCAATGTCTACGCTCCGTCGGACCACAGCAATGCCGACCCTTTCCTGTCCGAGCTTGCCACTTTCCCCTCCTAGCACGAGGAGAACTGGCTCATCCTCGGTGACTTCAACCTCACTCGCAGCCCGGAGGACAAAAATAACTCCAGCTTCGACAGACGCCTTGCCGACAAATTCAACACGGCGCTAGACGGTTTTGCCCTCATCGACCTTCCCCTCCTCGACCGCCTATACACCTGATCCAAAAAGAGGGAGTCCCCCATGTTGGCGAGGTTGGACCATGCCTTCATCAACGCTAGCTTCATTCACCTGTTCCCCTGCGCCAACCTTCGTTCCCGGTGCGGTCCTGCCTCCGACCATGTTTCGATCTACCTCACAGCCCCCACCTCCACCCCAAAAGCCAACATTTTTAGGCTCGAGAACGCGTGGCTCAACAATTCTCACTTCCTTCCCTCCACCCTTCCTGCCTGGTCTGGAGCTCAGTGGTTGTCTGATGATACAGGCCGGCTTGTGGCGCGGATGAAAGCTTTTTGGCACAAGGCCAAAGCTTGGTCGAGAGCCCATCATGCCAGGCCTCATGATCTCACTAACGCTACCTTTGCGATCTTACTCCTAGACCTATATGAGGAAAGCAGGTCTCTGTTTGCAGGGGAGCGGGTGCTCCGTGAACGCGTCGCCCACATCATCGAGCAGCGGGTGGTGTACTGGAAGCAGCGGGGCAAGTTTCGAGTGCTCAGGGAAGGCGACATCAACACCAAGTTCTTCCACGCCCACGCCTTCGGCCGAGTGCGGGAAACGCCATCCGGATCTTGGAGGTGAACGGCGTGCAACTGGTGAGCCACGACGACAAGGTGGCTGCCCTCACCGCCTACTATATCGGCATCTTAGGCGGTGTGGCAGACCCTGCCTGAAACTACGACCTCGGCCACCTCTATGATGGCACGGAACAAGCGGACCCGGACCCTCTGATCGCCCCGTTCTCTGAAGTGGAGGCCAAGAGAGCGATCCGGGCCATGGTGGCGGATTGCGCACCGGGCCCAGACAGCGTCGGCCCTGGCTTCTATGCGGCCGCCTGGGACAGCGTCAAGGAGGACATCATGGCCTTCCTGAGCGCCTGCCACCGCGGGGAAGCGGCCCTGGAATGGATCAATACAGCGACCATCGTGCTCATCCCCAAGATAGAGGCCGCGGTCACCCCCAACGCGTTCCATCCTATCTCTCTTCAAAACTGCCCAGTAAAAATCCTCACCAAGCTACTCACCTCCCGGTTGTAGCTACAGATCGCTCGCTTAGTGGACCCAGACCAAACCGGCTTCATCAAAGGCCGGTCCATCACCGAGAACTTCGTTCGCGCCACTGAGCTGGTCCAGTGCTGCCATAAGCGGCGCGTGCCCACCCGCATCGCCAAGCTTGATTTCACCAAGGCGTTCGACTTGGTGTGCTGGGAAAGCTTGCTGTGCATCTTTGAGGCTCGCGGCTTCCCTGCCAAATGGCAGGACTGGATGAACCAGCTCCTCGTCACCTCCAAGTTCGCGGTTCTAGTAAACAGGGTGACTGGGCCGTGGATCACCTGCAAGAAGGGGCTTTGGCAGGGGGACGCCCTATCACCATACCTATTCATCCTGGTGGCCGATGTGCTTCAGCAGCTCGTGTGGTAGGATGAGAGAATCAAGCACCCCCTGGCGGACTCGTCAGCACCCATGCTCCAGTACGCGGATGACACCATCATCCTTCTCTGCGCAGACCTGGAGAGCGTTAGCTGCCTCAAAGCGGCCCTCGACAGCTTCCCCACGAGCACCGGGCTACTCATCAACTTCAGCAAGAGCACGATCACCCCAATGCATGTCACCGCCGAGGACCTTGCTGTCTCCCTCGACGTCCTGCAATGCTAGGAGGCCAAGTTTCCCCAGACGTACCTCGGGCTCCCCTCTCCAACACCAAGCTTCCTCTGTTGGCGTTTGATCCCTTGATTGCTCGGGTGGATCGCTACCTCGCCACCTGGAAAGCTCTGCTCCTGAGCATGACATGACACGTGGTGCTGGTGAACGCTTTCCTCGACGGGCTCCCCACTTATGCAATGGGTGCGCTCATGCTGCCCCCTTGGCGTGCTCAAGAAGTTGGACGCCCACCGCCGTGCGTTCTCATGGACAGGCACAGACTCTGCGAGCGACGCCCAGTGCCTAGTCGCTTGGGAGGACGTCTGCCAGGATAAAGAAGACAGCGGGCTTGGCGTCGCCCGCCTGGATACAAGGAACGCGTGCCTACTCCTGAAGATGCTCCACCGCCTCCATGACCACCATGGCTCAGCCTAGGCAACCTAGGCTAGAGGGCAAGTCAACCTGGCTGACCTCTCCGGCGAGCTACAAGGCGTGCACTGGGCAATGCTGAGGGACCTTCTATCCACTTACCAACAGATCACCAGGGTAGAGGTAGGGGATGGACAAAACACTGACTTTTGGCATGGGAGATCTTCCTCTGGCGAGTCTCTACCCCGCCTTGTTCAGCCACTATGACCACCGATCCGCATCCATGCACGACTTCGTGGCCCAGGGCACCGGTGGCCACAGTCTCAGGGGTTTGTTCCGCCCCTGGCGCACCCGCCAAGATGGGGTGGAGCTGGACCTCCTCTCTGCTTTTCTCCAGGAGATCAGTCTCAGCCATAAGAGCGACGAGCGCTCGTGCTTCTTCGAGGGCAGCAACCACCACCTGAGCCTCATCTACCGGGCGTCGGTGTGCGGTGACCACGATTACGCGGCGTACTCCTTCGTCTGGAAGAACTTCACACCCCCATGTCAAGTTCTTTGGATGGCTGCTCAGAAAAGAGAGGATCCATTGCCGCGCCACCCTGGTTCACAAAAACATCCTGGACAGCGACGCTTGTGAACTATGCAAGCAGGCGCATGAGACAGCTGATTACATCTTCTCCGAGTGCTTATTCACACAAACCTACTGGGTAAGCATTGGCTAGCAACCTGGGAATGTCGCCAAGGTTGCTCACCTATGGGACTCCCAGCCGCCCTCGCAAGTCTCGAAGAAAGCTTTAGCCCCTCTAATGCTGCTGCTCTGCTGGGAGATATGGAATCACCAAAACAAGGTGGTCTTCAGAGGAGCCCCGCCATGCATCACTCGCCTCAAGGCTGCCTGCAAGGACGCCATCAGAGATTGGAGCTGCCGTATTCCTAGAAAGGACGTACCTTTGACTCAAAATTGGAGTAGTTTGGTAACTTTTATGTAATCCTCTTCCACTTCTTCAAACTTGTACTCAAACTGTGGTGTTTCCACCAACCAAGCCTTGCTTGGGCATCTGTGGAATGAAATTTATAGGTGGGGATCTCCGATCCCCCCCGAAGCCCTTCAAAAAAAACAAGGCGAAGCTGATGAGGTTCAAAAGATACCTTAAACAATGATGTCACTACGCACTGAGTGGAATGTTGGCCGTTAAAAATAAGGCCTCCAACCCAACTGGCATTGCATAAATTATGCCGATGCAAAAGCTGAGGGATCTTTTCTAAATTTTAATCCTTATTTAATTAATATTTTAAAAATAACCGTACTCAAAAAATATTTGCATCTCATATCCCTTTTGGTCGCGCCAAGTCCTTTGGCACGACCAAACCACATTGTCGCGCTACATGCATTGGCACAGCAAGATACGACTTTCTGGTCGCTGTTTCCGACGTGGAAAAGTCTTGTCGCGCCAATATATTTGGCGTAAAAGATTAAATTTTCCAAAAATCATAACTCTTCAATACTGCGTCAGATGAAGATGGTTTCTATATGAAAATTGTAGCACCCGACGAGATCTACAACTCTCTAGTTTTGAGTTTTCTCATTTGAAGAGGTTAAAAGGTTCAAAAAAAATTATGTAAAATTTCAATACCAAAATGATTGTGTATTAACGCTTGTTACATCATAAAAATAATATCTTTTTTGAATGAATTTAAATGAAAATATGTTTTATACCAAAATTATAGCTCTAAATAAGATATACAATTTTTAGTTTTGAGGTTTTAGATTTGTAGTCATTAAAATGCTTAAAAAATAGTATTGTTAAAACTCAACTTCTACTTAATAAAAAAATGTGTTCCGACATGGTTGTGAAAAAAGTGAAGCAACTTAAGGAACGGCGAGAGGATGAAAAAAGTTATAATAGAATTGTCCAACACAGTGTGGTCCACTTAAGGTATACCACTCAAATTCTCATCATGTCCATGCGCCAATTAGTAGCTTTTTAAGACCTATCACCTCTAAATACTTAGAGTAACTCTAACAGTTAGGTATTTACGTTTGACATTCTTGTTTTTTGTTAAAATTTTTAAAATCACGTATGTAACAGTTTTACAATTTAGATTGGTATTTTATGTAACTTGCCAATTTCTTAGTGAAACTTGATATATATGCGAGCCTCTGGTGGACTTGGCTAACGCGATCGCGCGTCAATCCCGCGGTACTCCCGCGCCACCAGGACTCTCTCGCTATGGGTCCGAGCTGCAGGTTATTGATATGCAATAATACACAAGACCAAATCATATCATATTCAGGTAAACGAGATGATTATAAAAAAGAAAAGGAAAGCATCGATTCCTTTTAGCATCTCAAATTGAACAGTCACGTTCCTTTAGCCTCTCGACATGATAAAGGAATGGTCGAATAGGAGATCTGCAACGAACCTGAGATCGATGATATGCGTGCACTTCAGCTGGAAGATGTCTACGGCGACCTGGAAGCCCTCTCGTTGCTTGCCAGGGCAGCAGCGACAGGGACTACGAGCAGGAAACGGCGGCGATCTGGCGGCGTCGCGAACTGGCAACGTGCGGCGAAGAAACTGCCGCGAAGATGAAAGACGCGCGAAGAAAAGCGCACGACCAGATACGGCGCGAAGAAAAATAGCTGGGTACATGGAATTTGCCAAGTCTATTTCGCCAAACACTCAGAGATGAGCTTTTTTTTTCTTTGTCATAACATTTTAGGAGTTGGCAAACTACAACAAATGGCAAAGAAAAAATACCAAACTGTTGGAGATGCTCTTACTCTATTATAATAATTCCCTCCAAACGAAACAAACATATTCTAGAATTTGGAATCCCTAATATGCCACTCATCATGCGAGCAGGAGTCCATTAACCTGCCGTTAGAGTTAGCAATTGAAGGTTAGAGGATTCAACAACTAGCACCTATTAAAAGGGGTTAGGGATTGGGGTTTGAGGGTTGGGGAGGGGGAACGACATATGGCGATGGTGGTGACCGAGATGGTGGTAGGATGAGCTAGGATGGTGTGGCCATTGCAACACGAGTAATCTTTGGTGGCCATATGGTTAGGAAGGGCATGGCGAGGGGTGGCAGGAGCCACCAGCCGCTAGTGGAGATAGTGGAAGCGCGCAGAAGGCAGTGATTAAGGCAGCGGGAGGTGCCAGCATTGGATGGGGTTGTGGCAGAACTATTGGGGCAGGGATAGAGGTAGCGAGGGTGCTGACGTGAAGGAAGATGAGTCGTGTGCGACCATTCTCGCGTGGCTTATGCGCGTCCTTCTAGATTATTACTCGTTGGCTGAATATGGATAGCACCAATCAGAGCAACTCCAGCAATAGCCTTCAAAACAAGGTCCCTATTTTTTATTTGAGGGTTGTCCCTACTTCTGAGAGCTCTATTTTCTGGAGTGAACTGCAGCAATAGCCTTCAAAATAGAGCCCCTATTTCTTAATCCTCTATATTTTATCACATACAATATATATATGTACTTGAAAACATCATACTATATAATAATTTATTTAAACTCTAACTATAAAAACACAACACTAAAATTATAAATAAAAATATCTATTTTTTAAATTTAAATTCAAATATAAATTTGGTTTGAATTTAATTATAGTCAATCACAACATAATCCATAATATGTTTGCAAATCAAATAACATAATCGTAAAACATAAAGTCGAACAAAACAACTAACTTGCATCACGCCGTGGCGACAAATGAACCCAATTGAGATTCGAGGGCCTTGCCCAGAGCCCCTGTTGGCATTTCTTAACGTCATTCTTAAAAACAGATTTATAATCTATTCTTAGCAACACCATCAAGAAATGTCAATGTTGTAGTAATTCAGGTTCATAACATAGTATTCCGCAAGCACACAGAATTACCACTATAGTATAGTATTTCACCCGTGAATATTCAAAGGTATCGTTATTTACATTTTTTTTCCAAAGGAAGACATCATAACTGCTAGTAAACCATAATCTTATATTTCATAGATGAATCAAATATAGAACAAGAACAACATCAATCATTGATCTTACAGAGGTAAGATAAACAGTTTATAGGATAGTGGAGATTCATATCTAGTTGAGCATACTCAAGATTAAGTTAGAAGAAATAATAATAATTGAACAAACAAATAAACACTTAAACAATTAGTTGATCACGCAGTTCTACTTATAGTTACAACATATGAATTATCATAAGTTCTATGTTAATACAATTAGAATTCGTTAAGAATTCAATGAATCAGGAGACCAACAAGTACTAGTCTAATAGCATCCTCGTAGGCATTTTAGACTCCGACATCATAGCCGCACGTGGGGGACTACAAGGTACAGACACAGTATCACTCCCTATCGCCTACCACCTCAACCGTGGACTATGAAGTGCAAAATGCTGGTTCCTCTATATCCTAGTACCATGCTAACATATATAGAAACAACATATACCCCCCAGGACTTTGACCCTTCGGATCAACGAGCTAGGATATAGACCTCTAATTCAAGAGAAACAAACCATCATCTAGGTCTAAACTAGTTCTAATCATACTAGCATTATGATAAACAAAGTAAAGAGTCTAAACACTAATCATTCATCATAGGAGTATGCTAAATAATTGACATAAAGACTAAGCTCTAATTCATATGAAGAACTATAAGAACAAGATGAACTAGACAAGATAACTGAAGAACTCATGATCTTATTCATACCAAGAGGTCACTAGATACAAGTCCTTCGATGAGGCTTTGTCTACTCTGATCTAACTAGACAACTAGAAAGAAATACACGGGGTTAGAGTGGCTCTCCTAAATGATCTGAATCTAATCTGAGAGGCCCCTCTACCTATACATTTATACTAGGGAGAGGTCGGTTCATTGTCACAAATAAGGTAACCACGGATGTAACGTCAACTCCAAGGCATCAAGAACTGCCTCGCCAAAGGTCGGCGCGAGAGGAGCCAGGTGGGGGACGGGCGCCCCCGGGCTGGGCCCAAACAGGTCCAGCTTTCGTCCTGGTGCTTCCTTGGTTGATCCTTATCCCAATTCAGGTGGTGGTTGGCTCTGGTGCGCTCGGTTGGTATGGGCCTCTTCTTATCCCTTGAATATACGCTTTGCTGAAAAGTGTATTCTCACCATATTTCCACGTTCTCACATTCTCAGCATATTTCTATATTTTCACCTTTAATTCCGGTAAAACAATAATTCTTCATACATGTGGAAATAGGTCAGTGGTAAATGTATATATGCATAAATATATTAGTTTCATCTATTTTTTAGATAACAGTTGGTGGTATAAAATATGCAATAACAACCACCAACAAGATCCTCCAAACTTACCCCTTGCTAAGTAAATAAACTTTGGTTGTTGATCGGGAGATGCTGCAATGCTGATTACATTCCAAAAGTATCAGATTTATAATTAAAATTTCCCTTTAATTTGAATAAAATGGTACTCTACTCATCTTATACTCTTGGAATGTAATCCCAGAAAATTTTGGATTTTCTTTATGTCACATTCATATTAAATTTTCTTAATAAAGCCCATGCACATTCATACTAAATTTAAATGCATTGAAAGCAACGTCATAAATTCTGTTCCCTTTGCAAACTAGTTTAGCCGGATCTTGTTCTGTCTTAGGCGCTTGATCAGTGTCTAGGTTCAACTATGTTTTCTGCCAAACGTCCGTCTCTCTTTCAACAAACGTCGGCTAGCTTGGTGCTGCAAGTTCACCAGTCCAATTGTTACCTTTGGAACTGGTTCATCAAAAGTCGCTAGGTCTTTAGTCGCGTAATTGGCGGAGATGATAGCTAGGACTGAGTTTTCCAGCTGTTGTTCAAAATGTGTTCATTTGCATTGACGGCTGTTCTGGCCAGCTGATGTTGCCCTTCATTCGTTGTCACTCACGGTCACAGTCACAGGGGCGAGTACGTGTGGCTCGACTCGCAGTCCAGCGACACCATGCGTGTCCAGTCCGCTGTTTGAGACCCCAATTCAAGTCACAGACGCACACTCACAGGGTTGGAAAAAAGAATTTTACAGACGTCGGTTAGTTTCTTTTCTGAAAAGGGACGGTATTGTTGAATCATTGGTCATTTGGTTGGATGGAAGTGCAGCGCGGCGCAGAAGTCTTCTCGAGGAATAATGCAGAAACACGTCAAGTTGACCCCGGGTCTTTGAGAGCTACTGCACGCAATGGAAGCAGCCATGCACATGCATATGTACAAACGCAAGCCTTCTGAAACGAAAAAAAAATGCAAAAATAGTCAGTCCACGCGCTTGCCGTATAGCGTGCGTCAGTCAGTCAAGATAGTTAACGTCCAGGTCAGTCTGCAAGCCTCTATATGTTGTTGCCTGTATATATACAATTATGCAGATAGCTACAACTCACTCTCACACTACTGCGGAAAAACCACATCCGATCGCACGAAGCAAGACACGTACATCCCATGGTGTTCTCACGGCCTTTTCTCCTCTGTCTCGTGGTGTCCGCGTGGGCGCACGCCGCCGCCGCATTCGTCCTGGCGGCGCGTGCCGCCGGCTGCCCAACGAGGTGCGGCGACATCGACGTCCCGTACCCGTTCGGCTTGGAACCACAGTGCGCGATCCACCCCGGCTTTCACCTCCGCTGCAACACGACTGCGGCGGATGGCAGCACCAAGCTGGTGATCAAGGGGCGTAAGCGCGACCTGGAGGTGACCAAGATCTCCGTGCAGGACAACAAGGTCTGGGTCAAGACACACATCTCTCGTCATTGCTTCAACCAATCCACGAACAACGGCGCGTCGGTGAATATGACAGGCACGCCCTTCGTGCTGTCGGCGGACGACAACGTCGTGATCGTTCTCGGCTGCAAAACCCTTGCCTACATGCGCAGTGACACTGTGAGTAACAAAATCTTCATTTTCCACTTTTCCCTCTCTCTATCTCACTCTCAACATATATATATATATATCAACTTCAGATATAGGAGATATCTAATGTTGCTAACATTTGTATTCTCAGTACGCAATCGGTTGCATGACGACGTGCAAGGAGGCTATAAGTACACCGGCTAACGGCGTATGCTCCGTTACTGCCGGGTGCTGCCAGGTGGGCCTCCCCAAGGGCGTGCAGTATTACCATGGCTACTTCAACCAGTTGTACAACACCAGTCAGATATGGACGAAAAATCCTTGCAGCTATGTCACGGTGATGGAAAGCGCGGCCTTCAACTTCAGCACCACTTATCTCACATCGACGGCGTTTTATGACAGAGACCACGCGCACGTACCGGTTGTGATGGAGTGGGCGATTGCTTGGAATAAGACATGTGAAGAAGCCAGAATCAACAACACGTCTTATGCGTGTGTTAGCAACAACAGCTATTGTAGCACGAATGATGCGGGCTATGTCTGTAAGTGTTCAGATGGATATGAAGGCAACCCTTACATCATCGACGGATGCAAAGGTATATCTCTCTTCATGTTCATTATATTATTTCGTTAGTTTTTTCCTGCTCATGCTGAGGCTCTTTTGAAGTATCCGGCCACTCTTACCTCTTGGAACTTGGAAGCGGTAAGGTACGTAATATAAGATCAACAATAGATTAATCTAACCGTGATTGATAATTGCCTTTTTATTTTATACACAAACAGAGTAAAATGCAGGAGTGGTCCTTAAACTTGTCATATCATGGTGTGTTAATTATCTAGGTCCATGAACTCAAAATACAATTTTGGGTGCTCTGAACTTTTCTCAGGTTGTCATCGAGGTCTACTGCTCTCAAAAATCATTTTTAAGGTGCTCTGAACTTGTCATGGTATTGTGTTGTCTAGGTCCAAACAAGCTCCAACAAGCGCACATGTTAGACTCTAGGGTTGCATCTGCATCATGCATGCTTCCCCTCTCTCTTTTAGGTGCATCTCCATGATGTCCCCCTTCTCCGCGTGCATTACAATCTAGTGTGGCATTGCTTGAGCTCTTGCCAACTCACCATCTCCACCCCCATTCCTTGATCATCGTCATCCACATCAATGGTGGCGGCAAGGCTAAAGGGCTCATGCTCATTAGGTCGAAGAGGTACATAGGTGAACGGTTGCTTTTCCATCAAGTTCCTAACAAACCTTGCAATTCTGAGTTCTTATCTCCATCGTCCTAGTACCTGCAAATTTCATACATGGCTCCGTAAATTTATATTACTTTGTTATTCTGGTCTACCCCCTATGTAGCAAAAATAGTTGGACCTGTCACGTATCATTAATTCATTATTATAGTATATAGTATAATACATATACGGCAAATAGTATATTTACTTTGAGAAATTTGTCACGTACAAAATGTGAAGCATGGTTACGTTACGTGTGCACGTTTTTTAGTTGTAAATTAAATGCGTGTTCGGCCAGATTAACAAAATGTTTAAAAAATAAGTCACTTTATATGTCATGGCAAAATTAAAAATAATGATAAATTAAGTTATTATCCCAAAGTTACAAGGATGTACCATATTTAATAGATTGGCATGCATCAATAAGATCTGGAAAATATTTTCACATCTTAAACTTTTCTTATTTATTCTATTTTTATAAAATAAAAAATTAAATAAATATATATTTCATCTATTATCTTCTAAGAAGTAATAGTTAATATCAGCCCTCCGGATCTCCGGATCTAATTAAATGAACGGTCTACAATTATTTAGAGGTACCAAAGCAAAGCCCATCACATTAAAGCATTATGAAATTGAAGATAAGAAATATTTGCATGTATGACTACAATATAATGACGACTCTGCACAAGTTTAAGGAACTGTGTATGCAATTTGCAAGTACCCGGACTAGGATGAGAACTAGGGACAAGTTTAAGGACCACCAAGGAAATTTACTCTCTAAAGTAGAACTCATGTAATCAAGCACATTTATTTCAGAAGAAATATTTAATGCATGAAACTCGATTGAAAAAGCAGCTAAACGAGGGAAGCAACCGGACCTGGATATATGTCCTCCATTTTGATAAACCATGGATCATGTCATCCACATAATGTAGATGAGTGGAAATATACATGAGTAACTCTATCCAGTCTATCACAGTTGGATAGAGATTTAAATTACCTATATGGATACATTGTTTTAAAAGATGAACAAATGAAAGAAAGTAAGCAATTCCATTACATCTGGATGTAGACCCCAACTTTTTCAACTTGTAGTTACGTCTATATTTAAGGATGACTACTAAAAGTGCTAGATTGTAGAGGAGTACGAACCGTGGATCAATACAATCTCAATCAACCATGTTATTTCCTTTGCGCATACTGTATAACTTTCATGGTCTTTCTTAATTTTGTGTACAATTTTATATGTAGATATAAATGAGTGTATGGACCCGATAGCACAATGCGGCAACACAACAAACTGCGTAAATATCCCAGGAAGCTTTATTTGTCTATGTTCCCATGGACGTGACTTGGTAAATGGAGTGTGCATTAAGAAATCCTCTAGAGGTAATATGGCATCTTGTGCACTTATTAACTTCTTTCAATATTTATGTTAACAAATTATCACTAACTATAGATAATTAATTTAGTCAATCATAATCATATTATTTGTTTCTTAGTATGTTTAATTTGTTAGCTACGTGGTTATTTGAATTTGTTTTACTATTTTTTCTAGGTTTGAGCATCGGTTTAGGAGTGGTTGGTGGTACAAGTATTTTTCTTCTAGCACTTGGTGGACCCTTCATAATGCGTAAAATCAAATTACAAAAGGTGAAGAAGATGAAACAAAAGTTTTTCAACCAAAATCATGGGTTACTATTACAACAATTAATATCACGCAACACAGACATTGGTGAAAGAATGATAATTACCTTAAGGGATCTAGAGAAGGCAACAGACAATTTTGATAGCTCTCGTGTGGTTGGTGATGGAGGGCATGGAGTCGTGTTTAAAGGAATTCTAGATCTGCATGTTGTGGCAATCAAGAAATCAAAGATAGTAGTGCAAAGAGAAATCAAGGAATTCATAAATGAAGTTGTAGTTCTTTCTCAAGTCAACCATAGAAATGTGGTGAAGCTCTTAGGCTGTTGCCTTGAGACAGAAGTCCCATTGCTAATTTATGAGTTCATTTCAAATGGAACCCTTTCTAGTCATCTTCATGTTGAAGGACCACAATCACTACCATGGGCAGATAGAATAAGGATTGCACTTGAAGTTGCTAGAGCTTTGTCCTATTTACACTCATCCTCTTCTATGCCCATTTTTCATAGAGATATTAAGTCATCCAATATACTTCTTGATGATAATTTAACAGCAAAAGTATCAGACTTTGGAGCTTCAAGGTTCATTCCTATTGATCAAACAGGAGTATCAACAATTGTTCAAGGAACAACTGGATACTTAGACCCTATGTATCATTACACCGGTAGACTAACAAACAAGAGCGATGTCTTTAGTTTTGGCGTTCTCCTTATAGAATTGCTTACTAGAAAGAAACCGTTCGTCTACAGATCAAATGATGGCAACAACCTTATTTCATATTTTGAGAAGATGCTTGCAATAAGCAACCTAGTAGATATAGTAGATCCTCAAGTCATGGAGAAGAACGATGGAGGCCTCCAAGAAGTAGCCACACTTGCAATGCTATGTACTAAACTAAGGGTAGAGGACCGACCTACAATGAGGGAAGTGGAGATGACACTTGAAAACTTGTTAGTGAAGAAAAAACTTCTCCCGTGCATTACAACACCAAGGATAAATAATGAGGATGTGCAAGTTCAGTACACGTCAACTGAATCGGTAACTAATGACCCAAGAAGACAATGCATTATGGAAGAGGAAATACTATTATCAGCAAGTTACCCTCGGTGAACTTGTGCGGTCATGAACAAAATAAAGTGAACTTCCTTAGTTTCTACAAACTTATTTTGTAAATATTTGTGCGGATGCATTTTTGTAAATGTTCCTTGCATGAACACTGTCAAGAGAGCATTGTGTGCTTACTTTTTGTTAATTGAACTCAAACGTTTTTGATTTATGTTACTCTGATGGAGAAAGCAGCCGCCTTTCAACTTCAATTGAGCACCATTGGTCTCACACCTTGAAGTGTTCTATAATCTATATGACACAAAAAGTTGACGGAAAGGAACCGATCATGATGGAACGGAAGATCATGCAGAACATGGATGAAGCCAAAGTTGACAACACTACACGTTAAGCATGTGTTAGCAACAATAGACATGCAGTGTATCACACTAATTATAATACGCGGGCTATGTATAGGCATGGTGGTGACTTGCTGGTGCTCCAATGGAAACCACCCTTACATCATTGACAAGTACACATGTTTATAATATACCATGTCGATTATTTTCAGGTAATAATAATGTACCATTCAGGATTAGTACACGTTGATTGAACCAGTGGCTAACGTTTCCATGCATGGAAAAGGAAATACTATCATTAGCAAGTTACCCTTGTTGAACCTGTGCGGTCATGAACAAAAGTGAACTTCCTCTAGCTCTGCTAATTTTCTCCTATGCCTGTATGAGAAGTGAGCCTGTCGGCAAAAATTTCAGAGACGAGCGAGTTCTGCATCTTCGAGGAATACAACAGATGGGGCTCCGACGGAGCCTCCGATCTAAACACCTTCGAAAATGGGTCCGTCCCATTCCATCTCTACTGATTCTTCCAACTAAACGCAATCTAATCGCGCCAGGTCATGCCCAGTAGCGACATCCTTGCGATAGTGAAGAGAATATAGATACCATATTCATGACTTTTCAGGAAAAACAACAACAACAAAAGATACCATATTCACATCACCTGCAGGCCTGCTGTGAGTGACTACATGTTCAAAGCCCATGGCAGTAGCAGTCAGTCAGCAGAGGCCGGTGTGTGTGTCAGGGTTCAGATGAACTCTGACGATAACTGAATGGAAATTGGGGGGAGATTTCAGAGGAATTCGGGATAGAACAGCAGGAGATTGAGGACGGACAGAGGTCGGTTTCTTAGGAAGTAACATAATTCGGTTACAATAGATGCCTTCCAGGACATCACAGTTGGGTATTACTTCCGTACTTATACCCTTAGGCCCACTGTCAGCTAAATCGCCTAACAGGTTTTTTTTCGAAAACACGCCTGTGCACGTATTGTTTTAAGGGAAAAAGGAGTTCAATACACGTCTTGTCGCGTTCGTAGGCGAGTTGCCTTAGAGTGCGGCAAGAAAGCACATTACATAAATCACCGGCTGAAACGGTGGAGCAAACTGGTTGTACTAACTAACTAAACTATTGTGCGACAAGAGGGTCCGATTGCAGCGTCTAAGTCCGCCGCGGCGCGGAGCGCGCCGCACGGCCTCGGAGTTACAGAAACAGTTCCCTCGTAGACTCCCTGCGAGAAGACGGTTCAGAAACTAGCCACGCTTGCTTGTTGTCGCTTCTATTGCCGGACGTGCAACAGTAGCCTCTTCAGGACTCCTGAGTCCTGACAGTGTGGCGATGGAATTCAAGCATGCAGTTTCAGCTGAAACTTGGAACGAGTCTTGTCTTTGTCTCCCACTAGTGTCGAAGCGTGTGGCTTCGCGCGCCCGTGGGGTTGCCGGTCAATGGTGAGTCAACATGGACGATGTAATGGAGGGACAACGGAAATTGAAGATTTCTGGCAGGATCAGAAGGACATACATGGTTGTTTCATGGTTTGAAAATTACATGAAAGTAATACGTACATATATATAGATATATAATCTCTATTTACATATACTAATGTTTCAAGGATATTCTACATATTGGATGACAATACTCTGATCGTCGGCTGCTTGTAGAATCTTGTTTGGAAAATCAAAAAGGCCACTGTGGTTATAGAATCTTGTTTGAAAAATCAGAAAGGTCACTGGTGGATGACAGCACTCTGATGATGGGCTGGTTGGAGCTGCAAGAGCAGTCCTTCCCTCAGTCAACACCGTGCAAGGAAACCTACAAACAAATGGACGCTAAAAACAGTAGCAAGGTAATTGCACTAAATAGAGAGGCACAAACACCTGATATTCTTGAATCCACCATGACACAAGAAGAATCAAGGCAGTTTTGTTTGTTACCAGGCAAAAATGAAATAATTTGCAGCACTAAAACAGGGAACGACCAAAGTTTGCTGCAAACAGCTTTAGCATATTCTGCATATTCCTTTTTATGTGTTGTCATCTACAAAAATGCACCTGGAGGCGGTTTGCTTGTTGATAGCACTTGGAGGAAGTTACTGTCTATTTAGTATCATTTTAGTGTTGTCAAGTCCTAATAGGACCTCATTTGCTTGCTACTACTGGAGTAACTACTTTTTCAATGGACGTGGAGCTTACCTGATGGTGAGGAATTGAGGATCAGATTCTTCAGAAAATGCCAATATAGGTTCGCCTGTACTGCTCTTGCCACTGCACATGAACAACGTTCAGCACAACTGAAAATATGGTTATACAATGCTTATAAATATATATCCGTCCAAAAGAGAATGATTCCAATATTGTACCTATTTTTAGGAGGCGCTTAAAATTACCATGCGCATAAGCATTTAAGCGGTCTCAGTAGGAGAGTTGCAACATCCTTTCATTTGAACAAGATTCTTAGCTATCCATGAAGGAAAGGAAAATAAAATATTAGCACATATACATAGAACCCTAATGTAACCTGGGGAAACTGTCATAATGCTTGTAAAGGCAAGCTATCAGAATTTCCTTTAAAGTTCTTGTTATCAGCAATATATCCATTGAAAAGTCGATAGTTAGTTTGCTTACATCATTGGCAACAGATAAAATAGATGACCTTTTTTTTCCCAAGGCATCAGCTAAGCCAATTCAAATGAACTTCGTCAAGGGAGAACTCAAAGCTTTCATGCTTTGTTATATTAATTAATGCATCTAAGGTGCCACTGAACTAAAATAGAGAAGAAAGGCAGGCTTAGAAGGAATTCAAAATTGTTCACTGTAACCACTCTTTTCATGACAGGAAAAGAGGAAAAAATTCAGAGTTCTGTATGAGTACTGTACCTGTCTATTCACAACATAGTTATTGTTCTGGCTCTTGCTCTTCTTTCATGCGTAACTGGAGGAACCTAAATAATTCCAAAAATGGGAAGCCTCTATCACAATTACACCCATTGTAAACATAAACGTTCTCATACTTTATTTGGTAATGACCACGCATCTTTGATTCGTACCAATTTATTTAGTAGGTTAAATAGATTGAAAGTGTATAGAAAGCAAAATAATAAATGGATCTGAGCAAAAGGCGTAACTGTTTTTTCATCTACAATGAGAAGCCTAATCAGAATACATTCTCGTTAAAATGAACACATGCATTGGACCATGACCACATCTAAACAGCATGATTCAGGCAACAACAAGATGTTACTCAGAAATCGAAATATCTCTGAATCCTAATATCAATTGATTGATTCAGGTAGAAATCAGATGCTGCTCAGAAATGGAAATAGTTGCCAATCCTATTGCATCACCTACTGGTTGGGGTGGAGGAAAATGACCTGATCATAATCAATTGAACAGTGCTTTCATCCAATCTGTAAGGCATTTGTCTAAGAGAATATCTTCGTTCCAGATATCTTTTATTGTGAGCCCACAAATAGTTGGAGGTACAACCTATGAGGCACATAAGTATGTAGATCATCATATTTGAACGATACCCATAACTATGAGCAAATATGAACCATAAATATCCATGTTTTTTTATGGACCACATTTTTATATATTGTCTTATTTGAAATACACAGCGCATAGAAAGTAACAAAATTAAAGGAACTATTTTTTATAAATCAAAGGTACTGAATGTATAGGAAGCAATGAATTAACGGCATAATAATAGACAATTAAATGACCTACTACAAAAGTAAGAAAAAGTTTTTTGTATTGATTGGTTAATGGTGTCTACCTCATATGTGAGCGTAGTAGAACTTTAGCCAAATTGAGAAAGAATTATCGGCCAACTTTAAACTATGGTATACACCTCAGATATATCAATAAAGTTGAACTGTGTTCATTAAAATCCACGTAAGCTGGCCAAACAAAAGTTGACAAACTGTTTAGTGGTCATCTTGACTCGAGAAATCCCAACAGAGAGGGGTGTGCAAGAAGACTAACTTGTAACCTGCAGGTTGTTGGTGGACTGAATCTAAAACAAACATGGAAAAGCACAGTAAGGTATTCTAGATCGAATTTAAAGAATGATAAAAGCACAATAAGGCATCCTAGGTTTTATTATCAGGCATGGGCTGAGAAATTATTATGGTAATGAACAAAAGAAGTTTTTTTAATGGTTGGTTAATGGTCTCTATCTCATACCTGAAGTAAACATTTGTTGACAATCTCAAACCGATTCTGAGGAATCTTGTTTAAGTTCACCAAGTTGGTGCCAAACTGGAAAGAACAGAGAAGAAAACACTAATTAGGAAGGAACCACAAGGTTTCAAACAGTACTCCATAATCTGGCTGTGCACATAGAAAGTGACCCTTTGTATCCTAGATTGTTAAAGGAAAGTACGGAAGCACATCAGATTGATGGCACAAAATCATAAGCGGAATATATATCTAACATGGCAAGATCTGTAATAGTGTGTAATGTATAAACATCCCCAAATATAAAGAGCCGAGTATATGATCGTTAACATAAGCTAAAAAGACACAAGGCATGGAGTTTTTTTTTTACTTTGGCAAGACAGAATTAGCATCCATGGTGCTAATTGTATTTCAAGGTGCAAATATTGCTGACAAATATAACTAATACACTAAAGTGCTGACAAATAGGATAAGATATGTAATCATAATTAGCAGATATGTTGGACATTTTCCTACCTCCTAAAAAGAGAATGGAATATATGAGCATCTACATACGCTAAAAAGACACAAGGCATGACGTGTGTTTTATTTAGTCTAAGATATTTTGACTTGTAGCTGGCACCATAAAATGGAGGAAACATTATATATAGGTGTGTACATGTCCTAAGAGGCACCATAGAACCGGGATGCAGTAGTGGATTGGTTTGATGAGTCAATCCATTAGACATTTAGGTATCAACATAGAGTAGAAAATATATGCACCACGATCAAGTAAAAGGCATAAGGCACAACGCGTGTTTAACCTAAAATATCTTGGACTTTGAATTGCCACAAGAAATTTTATATATAGGAGCACACAATATTAAAATAATCTTATATTAGAGAAAACCACCTTATTTAATCATTCCCAGTACTCCTATTATATTAAAAAACTATAATAAACTATAACTCTTGATTATCGATTGCATCCTAATATTTTTTAACAAACATGAATGTAAGACCATTGATCAAAAGCGGTGCAAGTTGTGTAGCATACCAAATACCATATTTTAGCCAAAAAAAATTCTTCCAATGATATAAAGCCTGGAAAGAACAAAGAAAGTATAAGCATTGTAGAGTGGGCACATATTAATCTATAAAATCTTTAAAGACCACATACTACAACCACGAAAGATACCTACACATGAAGGATTGATTCATTAGTCCTACGTAGCACATCACAATTTATCTTCTTGTAAGCCGCATAGACAATAAAAAATAGGCACATTAGGTTAATAAAATAGACACAATAGGTTGACTGTTAGGCCCTTTTCACCAACCATAAACTAAAAAATAGATGAAAAACACAAAATCATGAATCCAACCTAGGGGTAGAGGAAGGGGATGAATGAGAGAAATCACGAATCCAAACTAGGGTAGAGGAAGAGGGTGAAGAAAGAGGACGTACTTCACCTCACACCTAGGGTTTCCTGTAGCACATCACCTCACACCTAGGGTTTCCTATAGACAAAATCAGAAGAAGACGGCGCGAGGAAGCAAAGGAGAGCGCCGCGAGGAGAGGAGGAGGCCACCGCCCATCCGCCCCACCGGCGCCGTGTGCTCCCATCGCTGTGGGCCGCCGCAGCCTTGGGACGCCGTCGCTGCAGCAGCGCCTTGCGCCATGGCCATGGAGAGAAGCGAGGGATAGAGGAGGGGGAGGAGGAGGCCGGCCAGCTGGCAGCATGGCCACGGAGAGAAGCGAGGGAGAGAGGATGGGGAGGAGGAGGCCGGCCCGCGCCGCCGTAGCTGCCCGTGCCGTCGCCGCCTGCGTGGGGATCGAGAGGGAGAGAGACCGGCAGGTGCGATCTGGAGAATGTTGGGGAAGAATCTAGAATGAGAATTGGAAGCCAAGTATATATTCACTTGAATAAGTAGAAGTAGAAGCTATTAAATAGAAGCTGCTCCAGATAAAGGAATGTGAGAAGGAGTCGGAAGAAGCTGCAAATACAAACGAATCTGATTCTAGTAAGAA
The DNA here is from genome assembly GCA_023333625.1 of Bothriochloa decipiens. NCBI lineage: Eukaryota > Viridiplantae > Streptophyta > Magnoliopsida > Poales > Poaceae > Bothriochloa > Bothriochloa decipiens. Next base: position 2,620,520 of record CM041635.1, read on the forward strand.
TCTGACGAAAACAATCTTAGCCACTGGATCGGCGATCGGACGGAAAACAAAATTTAGAGTGATGTGTCCAACCTCCCCCTCCGAGGAGCCCTCCCCAAACATATTGTTTTAATTTTAATTTGGTCCTTGTGTCCAGTTGCAACAGCTCGGATGGCCCATTTGCTCATGTTGGCAGCAATACAAAGCCAAGGCGAGCAAACGTGTCTGTTGCAACTGGACACAAGTCAGTGCTCCTCTCTTAAAAAAAAGCAGCAAGCTTGAGGGGTGTGGTCGTGTGGAGGAACCAGACCACGAACCCGGCAGCAACCTCTGCACAAAGGCGAGCATTTGCTAGCAGAAGCTCCACCTACATTTTGTCGAGCTTAATTTCTTCTCTGTTTCTTTAATTTTTATTTTTTTGTGGGCTTTGCTTAATTGTTTTGATGGTTTTTTATGACAGTTATTGTCATGTTAATATGTAATATATGTATTCCATCAATCCTCTGTTGGCCCCTGTCGCAATATAAAGGAGCTTTGTGATGATCACCGAGTAGCTGAAGTGTTGCGTGACTCTGCCGTGGCTAGCGACGACATAGTTACTGATCGAAGTACAGGTGCAGCAACTAGATTCTGCAGACCCTTCAAATCTGGACTCAGAAGATGCAATTTAACCAGATGCGGTCCAGAAGGGTTTTGTGTAATAGTGAACTACAGCTAGATGCAACACATTATTTTAGGAGCGATTGGATAGACTAGGTTTCAGATAGTGCAGATACTTAAAGAACCCATGCATAGCTGGAAAGATAAAATGGTATAAACCTGTAGAAAACAGAAGCTTTAGTATTTGCTACGAAATTTGTAACAAAAGAGAAATACGAATATTTCGAACGTTTGACATTTCAGTCCACGAGAGAACCCTTTTGTAACTACTTGAATCCAGATAAGACGACATTTGTCAGCAGTGCCGGAGGTGTGGGCGAGGGTGACATCAGTGTGTCAAAGTGTTGGTTTGTTAAAGGTGTGGCGTCAAGGATTGTTTACCAGGCAAGACACAATAACATACTCTTATATATGGATTGGTGAGTCCCAGCTGGAGAATGAAATTCACTCTTGCACATTATTGTTGGCAAGTCGCGAGAATTGAATTCACACGGTTGCACTGCCGGCATTCCATATGGATTTCCACTGAAGCGCCGCACGTCGTTTTAATGTGCTAACAAATTAAACTGTCAGTGGAAGCTCTAACGATGAGAAAGTCCAAAATTATAAGCTAAGGCCAGCTAGCTGTCCACCACACTGGCGTTCGATCACAGTATAAACAGTTCACTGCAGCGCGTGGTAGTTAGTTAACAGCAGGTTGAACAACCACCAGATTCCAGGCAAATCACCTATATACCGTCCCATGGAGTTCTCACGTAGTCTTCTCTGCCTTCCGGTGGTCGTGTGGGTGCTCGCCGCCGGCGCTGGCGCCACCACAGACGTCCCGGTGTCACCGAGGCCCGGCTGCCCAACGACCATGAAGTGCGGCGACATCGACGTCCCGTTCCCGTTCACCTTGGAACGTGGATGCGCAATCAACGACGACAAGCGCTTTCATCTCCACTGCACGGAGACTGCGGGCGTCACCAAGCTCTTCAATGGTAAGCTGGAGGTGACGAAGATCTCCGTGAAGCATAACAAGGCCTGGATCAGGACTCCTAAATCTCGGCAATGCTACGACGACGAATCCGACGAAAAGCCCCAAGGAGAGGATGTCCATTACCGGCACGCCCAACGGTCGCGTCATGATAACAAACTCATCGTTCTCGGGTGCAGTACGAAGGTTAGCTACATGATCAGCAACCAAGTAAGTCAAATTAGCCTTGATATTCTATCCACAGCTCTCTAAACACACACATATCATCAACACATGCAGCTAGCAGATATGAATTCTCATGTCTCTGCGCAACATTCTGTAACCGAACTAGAATTATGGAGGGTAACCAGCTCGGGAACTAGATAACATCGACACTCCGGCCACCGTCGTGAGCTCGCTGCCGGCACAACGGCACAATTTCAAGTTCCAGATCGGGTTCCAGTTCATTCTTTCCCTCACTGCTGTTACAAGAAGGGGCTCAGCAGGCCGCCTCCAGCTAGGCCACGCTGGGCCATGTGTTTCATTTCGTCCAGGCTGGGCCGAATACTCTTGGGTTGGGCCTCCTCATCCTTCTCGTTCCTTCCTAGTCCAGCGGCTTCAGGTTGCCGCCATCTTCATCAGCAACAACAGCTTGATCAGCTACATCTATTGATGGTTAATTGATCGGTAACACTGAAGGTTCCTGACATTCTCCCCCCCCTAAAAACACGGCTTGTCCCCAAGCCGTTTCTGCTGATTAGTAGAGTCCATGCTGAAATGTGGTAATGATCTCAACTTTAAGTCACTCCACATGTATCTGAATCACCAACTGAGCACAAGTGGAGATGTTGCCCCCACTGATGTGTATTGCAATGTGACCATAACAATCCACAAAGCTAGGACCATGGCTTGTGAGTTGTTATGAAATCCACCGGGGTCCATAACAATGTCTTGCATTTTTGTGCTCTTGACAAGAAGCTTGAAATGGATCTTGCGCCGAGGTGTGTATGACGCAAGCCACAATTGAAACAGAAATAAATTCCTAGTAGAGCTGTGAATGATACCTCTGTTCAGCACAAGCAGTAACAATAGCAACAATTTGGAAACCCACATTCTTGATGTTCCACGGCTTGCAAAACCCTCTGGTTGCTCTGAATTTTGAGTTATACATTCTTTTCTGGTATGAGTGATCCTCAGACACTTGCACTGGTGATGCTCGATGTTGCCAACAAAACAAAGCAGAGTACCAGGATATGGCGGCACATTATCTGAGATAAGGCACTGTAGAGAAAACATTTTTACTGCAACAAGCACACTCCATGATAACCACACCTTCTCGTGTAACATCAGTAAAAGATATGCACTGATCACTGGAATCGAACAAGACTTGCTCATATCTGAACTTAATATTTGGAAGTAGCCACTGAGGTATAAGCTCAACTGAGACTTGACAAGAAGAGGTTTCAGAATGTGCACCAAACAACAATAGCAATGCCAGCTTTGATAAGCTAAACTTGGAGCTGCTATCTTTGTCAACAGTGACGGCTTGCTGTATATTTAGCCCACTGATTTCATATGCTGGCGAGAACAAATAAACAGATTCTTCATTATTTATGTCGCTCTCCACAGAAAGTTGGCAATAATTTCACTCACTATGACACCACCACAACAACCATGTCCTGAATCTTGCAGGTGTCTGTACATGTACTGAAACTGCAAGTGGCGAACTGATGCATGTTTTTCTCATCTCTAGCCATGCACCATTACATTGGACCTTTTGTTGAGCTGCTGGCCGAACAGATTGATAGACCACAGATAAATCCCATGGCGACACCTCAATCAGGAACCCAATGATCAGATGCATTCTCTCAGACCATGAACATGACACCTCGGTACCCAGCAGCCATGGTGGTTTTGGCATCTTCTTACCTTGGCTATGATTGACGCTACCAATACTGAACATATTATTGACCACATCTGAGATACAATGGTGGCACATTTCCAATGGCTTGCCGTCACTCCATGAGAAGGCATAAGAAGCATGGTGAATTACCTCAAATATGATGGTCAAGAGCAATGAAACAATACCATGTTTCTGTTGTATTGACTCCAGTAGCTTGAACAAGGGCACACTGACAACACTGGAACTGATATACTCCCCAATGGCATCTGTTGACACCGTTTTTCGTCACGTGTCAATAAGGATCGGGAGACTAAACTAAATCGGCAAGAGGATGGTTTTTCTTCAGCATTGCTTCCGAGTTGCCGAAGGGTGGTTGCCGATGAAGGGCATATTGATCTCGTACATTGCCAATGAAGCCGAAGAGCTGTTGCCGATGAGAGTGATAGAGAGTTAGGGGATCATTGCCGACGAAGCTGAAAAGCTGTTAGAGGATCGTTGCCAATGAAACAGAAAAGCTATTGCCGATAAGATAAGCAGGAAGGCTAGAAGGTTGTTGCCGATGCCAGGGATGTGCCGATGAAGAAATAACTTCAATCATGACGGAAGCGGACAGAGGATCGGCGACACGGAGCTTATGATTTTTGTATTATAGTTTGAGTCCAATTCCTATATGAGTTTTATTTCTTTCCTTAAAGAGATAGAGTCCATATAAGGAATTAGTTTATTTCTTCTATATTTGAGCTTTGCGTGTTAAATTAGGATTCTTCGGATAGTAAGAGTATAAATATGTGCCGAAGGGCATTGTAATAGGGATCCAAGCATCAATAAATAAATCTACTTTTTATCGCAATTTACCTTTACGAGTACTTTACTTTTCGACGACTTCGTCAAGTATCTTTTCTTTTTCAACGAGTTCTTTCAAGAATCGACGGGCTGCATCAACTTGATCTCCGGCGACCTTGCAGGTTCCGCATCTACCGAGCACGATTCAGGCTTTGACTTCCGGGCGTATCGCTGTCGTCTCGTCTGATTTGTTCAACAGTTATCGAATATATTCTGAGCTTTGACGTCCGGGCGTATCGCTGTCGTCTCGTTCGGATTTTATTCAAGTTATCATCCTTGTCGATTAACAGGTCAAATCGACTGGCACGCTTCGGATATCGAATTTGGGTATTAGCCCGGTGTGTTTGCAGATAAGAATTTTGCATCAACACATCTTTTGGCACGCCCGGTGGGACCAAGTCAACAGATTTATCATGAAGAATCCTGCTGATATCAATCCAGAGAACATCATCGAGATATCAGAGTCAGATCTCAAGGAGGATCAGAAGCTAGCCATGGAAAAAGCTATGGAGGATTACAGGCAGCTCTGCTTGAAGTCTTTCAGCAAGAATAGGGGCGAAGAAGTCATCCAGAAGCAAGATCTGCCATTGCCTCGGCAGGTAACCTTTGACTCCAACCCTGGTAAATTACAGGAGATGGTTAATTCTGCATTGAATCAAGCTTTGATTAGTCACTCCACTGTACTGTCCAATACTGTTTACAATGCTGTTATGCAAATGTTAAGAGACGGACAAGCACCAGGTTATGTCGGGCCGGCATATCATCAGCCGGGATCGGCATCTGTCAGTACTCCATCGGCAACTCCAGCCGTTGAGAGTATGGAAGCGCCTACTCCTCCAGTTATATCAGGACCATCTATCATTGAAGCCACGCCGATAGGATCAGATCTAACGTCTCAAGAGAGGCCTAGTACTCAGTTGAGCACAGATCTATCGGCATCGGCAATGTCAGGTCCTTCAGGTCAACACAGTCAAGCTGCTGCTAATTGGTGGGGATACGGGATGCCTCCAGGTCCATCTACTGTCAACTCTGGACTGCCTCAAGTACATGATGTAGCAGGGAAGGGTCCAATGACATCGGCTACTCCAATTCGGCTGATGACTCAAGTGTCACATTACTCTACTACACCTCCTGCTATACAGCCATTATCAATGAGATTCCACGCGCCTCCGCAACAGATATCTTATGCGAATCCATTGACTAGTCCTCCACCAGTTCAACAGAAAGTTTCCACTGCAGGACAACCCATAGTGCCATTCATATCTCAATCTGGGTTATTTGCAATTCAGGGAAATTATGCTGGCTATCATCCACCCATACAAGAGCATCAATTGTTCGCAAGCTATCAGCCATCGGCAAGTCAGGTGCTGATAAGTTATAATCTCAATTGGTCAGGGCAAGTGCCAGTTCAGCAATCTGCTATTCAGCCAGGTTACCAGGCGATGGGGACTCAGCAGTATAGTCCACAGGCAGCTTTCCAGGATCAAACATCAGCAAAACAGCCGATGAGCTTTGCTCCACGGACTAGTGCTGTGAATATGCCGATTCCTCCAAACCAAGTACCGCAAGGATACATAGAAGCATATCAGCTAGCACCTCCAGCAGAGATTCAGCCAGTGCATCGGCAAGATCAAGATGCGTTTTGGACCGATAAGATTGCAGAAGTGATGAAAGAGCAATTCGGGATTCAGCCCAAGATCAATACTTACTCTTATCAGACTCCGTACCCTCCAGCATATGACTCGATTTCTTTCCCGAATCGGTACAAGGTGCCAGATTTCACCAAGTTTTCTGGGCAAGATGATACGTCGACGATGGAGCACATCAACCGATTCATCATCCAGTGTGGAGAAGCTGCTAACAGGGATGAGCTGAGGATCCATTTGTTCTCATCCTCTTTATCTGGATCGGCATTCACATGGTTTATCTCATTGCCACCGAACTCTATTCTTACTTGGGCTAACCTGGAGAGACAATTCCATAAGTACTTCTTTTCTGGTGTCCATGAAAAGAAGCTTACCGATTTGATGAAATTGAGACAGCGAAGTGACGAATCGGTGGAGAGTTTTGTGCAAAGAGTACAAGACATGAAGAATAGGTGCTACAGCTTAGTGCTTGATGATCGCCAGTTAGCTGGTTTAGCTTTTCAGGGTCTGTTGCCGCACCTCAGAGACAAATACGATTCTCAAGAGTTTGAAAATTTAAGCCACATTGTGCAGAGGATTTCTGACCAAGATGCTCGAGCTTCAGAACCCAGGAAAGCTGGAATAAGAAGGTGTCCTTTGTAAAAGAGGCAGATGAGTCAGATTCAGATGAAGAACCAACTATCGGCCTGGCTGAGTGGGTGAAGGGTAAGAAGCCAATATCTTGTCCTTTTGGTCAAAAAGAGCCAGAGAAATTCACGTTTGACATCACGAAGGCCGACAGGATATTCGATCTGTTGCTTCAAGAGGGCCAAATCAAGTTGTCACCCAATCATATGATTCCATCGGTAGATGAGTTGAAGAAGATGAGGTACTGCAAGTTTCATAATGCAACTTTGCATAGTACCAATGACTGTAAAGTTTTCAGGCAGCAGTTGCAATCGACAATTAAATCTGGGAGAATCAAGTTCGATAACTCTAAAGCTCAGAGGCTGATGAAGATTAATCAACATCCTTTCCCTACAAACATGGTGGATGCAGTGAGCAAAACCAAAGTGTTAACATCGGCAAGCGCTAAGAGGAGGATGTCGATAGATCCTAGACATCAAGTAATTGCCGATGACTTGAAGGGAAAGGAAATAGTTGAAGAAAGCGGCAGTTCCAGAAGACCTCCTAGACTTGCTCCCTATGAAGTTTCAGGTGATCGCTATCGGCAGCGACAGGAAGAGTTGCGTCGGGAAGAATGGCGTTGGCATAAAAATCATTGGAGATGCCCGTTCTTCATCTACTGCTGGGAAGAAGGCATTAAATTGCCTACTGTTGATAGCTACCCCGAGTGCAATGGTTATGATCGAGCTGATCGGGCAAAAAGAAGATCGCGCTATGGTAATTAGAGCAGATACATCAATGAGCCGATCAAGGGAAGAGCATCGATACATGATCGGCTGGGGGGCAGAATCAGTGTACATGAAAGGCTGGGCAGGCATGACGACTGCTTGCCGATGAACCGAGAGGAGCTCGAGGAGATGGCCAATGCAAGAGTTCCTGATGAGGCGATTCTTTGCAGAAACTCTAGTATAAACTGCCCAGGTTCAAGTACGAAACTGTATCAGCCCGTTTGAAAGACGAAGCTTCCTCAATGGTGCCCTGAAGGGTTGACAAAAACTTAGAAGAGGAAGATGCAGCGTGAGCACAGAGAAGAAAACTCCCGTGGGGCAAAGTCTAAAGTGTGGCAGCTGAAGCGCAAAATTAAAGACCCATCGGCAGATGTCAACATGGTTTTTATGTTGCCGATGGAATTCCGAGCACTTGCCGATGAAGAAGAAGAGTCAGTTCTTTTAGAACAAGTAGCTCAGCTAACCTTAGATCTGATGATAGCCGTCTTCGAGAAGCCTACCGATGATGAGAGACAACATCTTAAGGCTTTATTCGTCAAGGGCAGAGTTGATGGGCAGCCAATGTCAAAGATACTCATAGATGGAGGGGCTGCGATTAACATCATGCCATATGCTGTGTTTTGGAGGCTCGAAAAAGGAGATCAAGATCTAGCTAAGATGGACATGAAGCTCAAAGACTTTGAAGGGAACGTATCACCAGTCAAAGGAGCGCTGTGCACTGAGCTAACCATCGGCATCAAAAAATTACCGACTACTTTCTTTATCATCAGCGGCAAAGGTGCTTATAATCTGCTGTTAGGAAGAGATTGGATTCATGCTAATTGTTGCATTCCTTCTACGATGCACCAATGCCTCATGCAGTGGGTTGAAGATAAAGTTGAGGTGATTCCTGGTGATTCATCTTATATAATTGCATCGGCAGAATCAGAAACTTACGAGCGGTCCAAGTGCATATCGGGAGAAGTATGGGATTCGGAGTTCCTCAGGATTGCCGATTATGAGCTGCCACTGATCCAAGCAGTCGGTTCTGAAGATGAGTCGTAAATGGATAGGTTTGCTGATGATGGAAAAATGGGCCATGGGTTTACATCGGCAGATGATTTAGTTGAAGTAAATATCGGTAATGGTGATAGACCAAGGCCAACTTTTGTTAGTGCTAAGTTAGATCTCCAAAGCAGAGAACAGTTGATTGCTTTATTGAAAGAATATAAGGATTGTTTTGCTTGGGATTATACAGAGATGCCTGGGTTAGATCGATCTATCGTTGAACATCGGCTACCTATCAAGCAAGGATACTGGCCACATCAGCAGCCCGCATGCCGATGCAATCCTAAAGTGCTACCTAATATTAAGGCCGAAATAACGAGGTTGATTGAAGCAAAGTTCATCCGACAATGCCGATATGCTGAATGGATTTCTAATGTGGTTCCTGTCTACAAGAAGAATGGGAAACTTCGTGTCTGTATTGATTTCAGGAATCTTAACAAAGCTACACCGATGGATGGCTACCCGATTCCCGTTGTTGATTTATTAATTAATGCCGCTGCTGGACATCGGATTATTAGCTTCATGGATGGGAACGCCGGATATAATCAAATCTTTATGGCTGAAGAAGATATCTCTAAGACTGCCTTCAGATGTCCAGGTTATGTGGGGTTATTTGAATGGATAGTCATGACTTTTGGTTTAAAGAATGCCGGTGCTACTTATCAGAGAGCAATAAATTATATTTTTCATGAGTACATCGGCACATTAGTTGAAATTTATATAGATGATGTGGTGGTTAAGTCTGGAGACTTCGAGAATCATCTGGCTATTTGCAGAAAATATTAGAGTGCACAAGGAAACATGGGTTGAAAATGAATCCCAACAAGTGTGCATTTGGTGTATCGACAGGACAATTCTTAGGCTTCATGGTGCATCAGAGAGGTATTAAAATTAGCAGGAAGTCCATTGATGCCATCAACAAAGTGATTGCTCCTACCGATAAGACTGAGCTACAATCTCTGATCGGCAAGATCAATTTTATTCGAAGATTCATATCTAATTTATCAGGAAGAATCAAAGCTTTCAGTCCATTATTGAAGCTAAAGGCCGATCAGGAATTCATGTGGGGAGAAGAACAGCAGTTGGCTTTAGAAGAAATTAAAAAGTATTTGGTGAATCCACCAGTGCTAGTTCCACCCCAACACGGGAAGCCCTTCAGGTTGTATCTGTCGGGTGATGATAAAGTCATTGGGTCAGCTCTAATCCAAGAGTTTGAAGGGAAAGAACGTGTAATCTATTACCTGAGCAGAAGATTGGTAGATGCTGAGACCAGGTATTTGGCCATTGAAAAGTTATGTTTATGCTTATATTTCTCCTATGTTAAATTAAGGCATTATCTGTTAACGGCCGAATGCATGGTTATATGCAAAGATGATGTGGTCAAATATATGCTATCAATGCCAATTCTAAGTGGAAGAATCGGCAAGTGGATTTTAGCGTTATCAGAGTTCGATCTGCGATATGAATCGACTAAAGCATCAAGGGGCAAGTCATGGCTGATTTTGTTACTCAGCACTGAGGCGCGGTGAATTCTTTGGAGATTGCTCCGTGGACACTCTTCTTTGATGGTTCTACATGTGGTGAAGGAGCAAACATCGGCATTGTGTTGATATCACCTCAGGGGAAGAAATATGAATTCTCATTGCCGATTGCTACCACATCGACAAACAATCAGGCTGAGTATCAGGCTGTGTTGAAAGGTTTGGAGTTACTCAGGGAAGTCCGTGCCGATGCTGTTGAAATCTTCGATGATTCGATGCTGATCGTTAATCAATTAGCTGGGGTATATGAATGTCGAAGTGAGGTTTTAATCTCGTAATACGAGAGATGTCAACGATTATTGAAGGAGTTCAAAAATTTTCGCCTTGAACATATCTCCAGATTGCATAATGAAGAAGCTAATCGGTTAGCGCAACATGCTTTGGGGTATCAGCCAATCTGCGAAGTGTTGACATCGGCAATTGATGCTGATGACTGGAGGAAGGAGATTGCCGATTATTTAAAAGATCCATCTAGGAAGGTCGAGAGACGTGTAAGATTTCAAGCTACTAAGTATGTGCTCCTTGGTGATGAATTATATTATCGGACAATGGATGGAGTTTAGCTCAAGTGTCTTGGTGAAGAAGAATCAAAGAGTTTAATGGGCGAAATCCATGAAGGAGTATGTGGGGCACATCAATCGGCTTTCAAGATGAAGTGGATGATCAGGCGAAATGGATATTACTGGCCGACGATACTCGAAGATTGTTTCAAGTATTTTAGAGGGTGTCAGGAGTGTCAGAAATTTGGCAACGTTCAAAGAGCGCCTGCATTGGCAATGAATCCTATCATTGAACCGTGGCCATTTCGAGGATGGGCTATTGATCTCATCGGTCAGATATATCCACCATCAAGCAAGGGGCATAAATTCATACTTGTCGCTACCGATTACTTTACAAAGTGGGTCGAAGCAATTCCTCTGAAGAATGTGACATCGGCGAACATGATTGACTTTGTAAAGGAGCATATTGTGTATCGGTTCGGTATTCCTCAAACTATTACGACCGATCAGGGAACCATGTTTACGTCAGGGGAGTTTGATAGATTTGCCGACGAGATGGGGATCAAGGTCTTAAATTCCTCGTCTTATTATGCTCAAGCCAATGGTCAGGCCGAAGCCTCTAACAAAGGGATTATTAAACTCATTAAGCACAATATTAAGGAAAATCCTAGAAAGTGGCACACGGTTCTGAACGAAGCTTTATGGTCGTATCGGATGGCATGCCATGGTGCTACTAAAGTATCGCCTTATCAGTTGGTATATGGACATGATGCAGTTTTGCCTTGGGAATCAAGACTGGTTCGAGGCGGATATTTCATCAAGATCAGCTATTGGCCGATGATTACAGTACACTCATGAAAGATGAGTTGGAAGATCTGGCGAGTCATCGGCTGAAGGCTTTAGTTAGCATCGAAGAGAACAAGAAGAGAGTTGCTAGGTGGTACGACAAGAAAGTGAAAACGAAGGAATTTGCCGATGGTGATCTAGTCTGAAAATTGATCTTACCGATGGGGACTAAGAGTACAAAGTTCGATAAATGGTCTCCTAATTGGGAGGGTCCTTATCGCGTCAATCGGTCCGTTCCTGGTAATGCCTATATCCTAGAAACTCTCGAAGGAGAAGTATTTCTAAGAGCGTTGAACGGTAAATATCTGAAGAAATATTATCCTAGTATTTGGGTAGACGCTTGAGGGAACAGGTGCATTTACTGATTCAATAAGAACGTATCGGCATTACATGAATATGAAGTTCTACAATTACCGATGCATTGCGTCGCCGCCGGAAAGAGAGGCTAGGATTGAATCGCAGACGAAAAATGGGCCGCAGCGGAGGAAGCATTATATGGGCCCGTTGGTACAGGATTTCCACTACAGCGCGCGCAACCTTCGAGGAGAAGTTCAAGCGGCTTGGGTAATCATGACCTGGAGAAAATTTCGGTGCATAAAGTATTTTATACTCCGAAATTGGGGGGCATGTATTGACACCGTTTTTCGGCACGTGTCAATAAGGATCGGGAGACTAAACTAAATCGGCAAGAGGGTGGTTTTTCTTCAGCATTGCTTCCGAGTTGCCGATGGGTGGTTACCGATGAAGGGCATATTAATCTCGTACATTGCCAATGAAGCCGAAGAGCTGTTGCCGATGAGAGTGATAAAGAGTTAGGGGATCGTTGCCGACGAAGCTGAAAAGCTGTTAGAGGATCATTGCCGATGAAACGAAAAAGCTATTGCCGATAAGATAAGAAGGAAGGCTAGAAGGTTGTTGCCGATGCCAGGGATGTGCCGATGAAGAAATAACTTCAATCATGACGGAAGCGGACAGAGGATCGGCGACACGGAGCTTATGATTTTTGTATTATAGTTTGAGTCCAATTCCTATACGAGTTTTATTTCTTTCCTTAAAGAGACAGAGTCCGTATAAGAAATTAGTTTATTTTTTCTATATTTGAGCTTTTCGTGTTAAATTAGGATTCTTCAGATAGTAAGAGTATAAATATGTGCCGAAGGGCATTGTAATAGGGATCCAAGCATCAATAAACAAATCTACTTTTTATCGCAATTTACCTTTACCAGTACTTTACTTTTCGACGACTTCGTCAAGTATCTTTTCTTTTTCAACGAGTTCTTTCAAGAATCGACGGGCTGCATCAACTTGATCTCCGGCGACCTTGCAGGTTCCGCGTCTACCGAGCACGATTCAGGCTTTGACTTCCGGGCGTATCGCTGTCGTCTCGTCTGATCTGTTCAACAGTTATCGAATACATTCTGAGCTTTGACGTCCGGACATATCGCTGTCGTCTCGTTCGGATTTTATTCAAGTTATTATTCTTGTCGATTAACAGGTCAAATCGACTGGCACGCTTCGGATATCGAATTTAGGTATTAGCCCGTGTGTTTGCAGATAAGAATTTTGCATCAACAGCATCACCACTCCATGCAAATATACAAGCATTATTGTATATAACCAAACACCAGGAAATCCCCAGAGCTGCTGATGACCACAGTTCTGCTTAGACTGTCCATCTGGACTCTGCCCAAAAGATGGCCATGGCTCCAGATTGACTTGCACAGGTAATACCATAAAACTTCCCAGGAAATAAACTAATTGCGTTGCATGACACAATGCTGAGGCACTCGTAACCAAGACATCCATATTAATGATCTCACAAAAGGAAGATGTGAGTAACTGACGGACAAGCATGCCCTGAACATCAATTGCTACAGTAACTGACTTGATGTACTTCTCAATTTCATCGGGAAATAATATGAGAAGAACCTGAAGCATATTGCCATCCTGCACTAGTTGATGCAAGCGAAGACCAGTAACCATAAGATCATCCTGCACTTTCACTAGCAGTAACGCAACAACACCTTGGCGTGTGCATTTGTTGGAGTTGGGGCAAAATGTCGAGCACTTGGTGCATGTCATCACAAAAATTGAGTAGCACGGTAGAAGCTTAGTGTCGAGCACCTGGTGGGTGAGTCATAGATGAGCTCGGAGGTGCCAAACTGGAAGCCAATGGTCACTTCCTGGCTTCGAATGAGGCTCGGGGAAGAGGTGAGCAAGGCCGAGGCGATCGTCACGAGGCTGTTGCTGGTGGTGTTGGCGAGTCCGAGACGGCAAGCACTTGGATCGCGGAGGCCGCAAGCGTGAGGTCGTGCCGCCAGCTCCTCCCCCTGCGGATGGGAGGCGGCGCCGGGGTCGAACACGATGTACACGTCGTAGAGCATGGTGCCGACACCGGTGCGTAGCTCGGCGGGCGTGCGGGCGCTGCGGCCTAGGAGTCCCATGGCGAAGGTCCTCACGTGCGCGTGCTCAGCCTCCTTCATGGCGAAGTAAACACCAACGTAGTCGCCGTCGATGAATCCAGCGCCCGGGTCGTAGGGCCTGATGAGGAAGTCGAGCACCCGCGCGGGCAGACGGTCGAAGAGCTTGCTGGGGACGGCCCCTTCGTAGCCGTGGAAGCTTAGGCCGAGGTGCCTGAGGTTGGGCGGGTGGAGCACGACGTCAGGGAAGGCGTCGCGGCATAGCATCGAACACTTGGTCGGCGAGGTGGCGGCGTCGACCAGCAGCAGGGGAGGGCGCCAGATGGTGCTCCGAGAGCACCGCCATGCGTGCTGCATCCTTGATGGGGAGGCGAGAGACTATGTCTCGTAGGAGCGAGTTGGGGAGGTGGCTCAGGCGGTCGATGCCTCCGCCGTCGGCGTCGAAGAGGATGCAGATGTCGCCATCGGTGGAGACCGGGGGTCGCGAGTGTAGGAGAGCGCGGTGACGCCCGACTGGAAGCCGGGATCCGCGTCCTGCGGTGGAGCCGTGGTTGGTGAAGGGATGAGTGACGCCGAGGATGCCGCCGCCGGCTCAGCCGAGACCGTGGAGGTGTTGTGTCGCTCCTCGATGTCGACGGTGAGGATGGAGGTGGATGGAGGCGACGAAGGCGTCGATGGCCCAACCATGCTACGTAGCTGAGCATTCATCTCCTCCAACCTCGCCAGAATCCCGGCCAGCATCTCCTCCGTCTTCATGGTGGCGGCGAACTCCGGCACGGTGGTGGATTTGGGTGGAGTAGCTGCTGGCGGTGATGTGGGGATTGATTCGGTGAAGTGTACCGGAATCGAAGGGCTGCGATACCAGACGTAACCGAACTAGAATTGCGGAGGGTAATCAGCTCGGTAACTAGATAACATCGACGCTCCGGCCATCACCGTGAGCTCACCGTCGGCACAACGACACGGTTTCAAGTTCAAGATCGGGTTCCAGTTCATTCTCTCCTTCACTGCTGTTATAAGAAGGGGCTCAGCAGGCCGCCTCCAGCTGGGCCACGCAGGGCCGTATGTTTCATTTCGTCCAGGCTGGGCCGAATACTCTTGGGTTGGGCCTCCTCATCCTTCTGGTTCCTTCCTAGTCCAGCGGCTTCAGGTTGCCGTCATCTTTGTCAGCAACAACAGCTTGATCAGCTACATCTATTGATGGTTAATTAATCGGTAACACTGAAGGTTCCTGACACATTCGCATACAGGGTCGGCTGCTCGCCGACATCCGTGGGAAAAAATCCCATGAACGACAGCACATGCCATCCTAATGCTGGTGCTGAGAGTTGGACCTCCCCAGGGAATTGAAGTCTACGAGAGCCTTGTTCGTCCCGTTGAACAACAATAGTCAGATATCGAGGGAGTACCCATGCAATTATGTTACTGTGATGGACAAGAGAGCCTTCAAATTCAACACCAGTTATCTCACCTCGACGGTGTTTTATGACACAAATAATGCTACAATACCTGTTGTGATGGAATGGGGGATCACAAACCAGAAATTTAAAGATCTCAAGAATGGGTCCTATGCCTGTGTTAGCAAGAATAGCGGATGCACCGAAACTGATGCCGTCTACGCCTGTAAGTGCTCCAAGGGTTACGAAGGCAACCCTTACCTCGTCAACGGATGCAAAGGTTTATCTTCACATCCAATGATTCCCTATAGTTTGGAGGCTTCATATGTGATCTCTACATGAGTGCTCGTGAGGAATGCTAGAAAAAGAGACAAGTACTATAAATTCTACAAAAATGTTTGCCTTCAATATAAAAGACTCTAGTTAGAATTAACAATAATAACCAATTGAAGGCCATCATTTAAATATAGATTACATACTATCTATATGAGTGTATTAGAAAATGAATTAAAAGGGAGGGCAAAGATAAGAAATTTTTATTGTCAGTTGGTCCTTAAGTTATCCCTAGACTTTGAATATGTATTTATTTTCTAAGGTTGTTGGTCGTGCAAGAACACGGGTTGATGGTCTAATGCATTGTTGGTTTATATATGCTTCCCAACATATATAAGTTTCTCCTTAATAATCTCCCAATGTACATTTATTTTGTAGATATAGATGAGTGTGAGAACCTAGAACACAACTCATGCTATGGTGTTTGCCGAAACTTACCTGGTAGTTATGAGTGCCGGTGTCAAAATGGGACCTATGGAAACCCTAGGACAGATGGGGAATGTGTCAAGGGTTCATCCGCAGGCACAACTAATGTCAAGGGTTCATCCGTAGGTAACAAGAAATATTTACTCCTTTTGCTACAAAAAGGGCAATGGTTATTTTAGTTTTTCCAAAGTAAAATTTATCCAGAGCTTAATCAAGTTTGTAGAAAAAATACACCAATATTATGATGTAAAATTAGTTTCATTAAATCTACAATGACATATGTCTTGGAAGTCAATGTATCTAACATTTTAGATTTTAGTATAGTTTTTTATAAATCTGGTCAAAGTTAGAGAACTTTTATTTAGGATAAAACTAAAACATTCAATACCTTGAAATGGAATGAGCAATAATTTTTTCTAATCCAACTTCAAGAATTTTGATCCATCATTTTACACTTTAGGTTTAAGCATTAGGCTTGGAGTAGGCAGTGGCACATGTTTCTTGGTTCTAGCACTCATCAGCCCCTCCATAATGCGTAACATCAAGACAAGAAAAATGAAAGAAAATTTTTTCAAGCAAAACCATGGTTTATTATTGCAACAACTGATATCATGAAATGCAAATATCAGTGAGAGGATGATTATTACCTTAAGGGAGCTAGAGAAAGCTACAAACAATTTTCATAAAGAGCATGTGATAGGTGGTGGAGGGCATGGCACTGTATTTAAAGGGAATCTAGATCTAAATGTTATGGCCATCAAGAAATTGAAGATTATAGTACAAAGAGAAATCAACGAATTCATAAATGAAGTCATCATTCTTTTTCAAGTGAACCATAGAAATGTGGTTAAGCTCTTAGGATGTTGCCTTGAGACAGAAGTTCCACTTCTAATTTATGAATTCATTTCAAATGGAACCCTTTATCACCATCTTCATGTTGAAGGACCATTATCATTATCATGGGCTGATCGATTGATAATTGCGTTTGAAGTTGCTAGAGCACTATCCTACCTACATTCAGCTGCTTCAATGCCAATATTTCATAGAGACATTAAAACCACCAATATACTTCTTGATGATAGTTTAACTGCAAAGGTATCAGATTTTGGTGCTTCAAGGTACGTCAGAATTGATCAGACTGGAGTGACTACAGCCATTCAAGGAACAATCGGTTACTTAGATCCCATGTACTATAAACATGTCAGTTAACTGATAAGAGTGATGTTTTTAGTTTTGGTGTAGTTCTTGTAGAATTGATAACTAGAAAAAAGCCATTTTTCTACCGGTCTGACAATGGTGATGACTTTGTTTCACATTTCACCTCATTACTCATAGAAGGAAGACTAGATGGCATAATAGATCCTCAGGTTATGGAGGAGGAGGATGGAGAAATCCTAGAAGTTGCTAGATTGGTGACATGGTGTACCAAATCGAGGGGAGAAGACCGGCCTCCAATGAGAGAAGTGGAGATGACATTGGAGAATTTAATTTTTTAGGAAGAAACAAGTTCCTTTCATTAAACCTTCATGGAGTAGATATGGTCCTAATCAAACCATGGATCACAACATGTTGATTGAATTGGTTAACAATGAGGCAAGCAGGCAATACACTATGGAAATGGAAATCTTGTTGTCGGCAGAGTACCCTAGATAAACTTTCAAATTTATGTTTATTTGAATGTTTGAATATGTGGAAATCTTGTTGTAATTAGTGTAGCCTAATTCCTCTGTTGTAGGGATGAAGTCAGATTTTTTTGTTATCCAAAAATGTAATTATGTGATTGCACTGTAGAAATTAGTTGGGAACACATCATGTTCCGTAGCTAATTGATCAATGGGAACCAGATAATCGTTTTACAAAACTTATGGTGTTGATTATGTTTTCTGTAGCAACAATAGCTCAACTGGATCACCTATTGAATGCTTATTTATGAATGTGTGATGGTGTTGTACTAGATTCTTTCTCTGATTCAGTTAGTTCCAGACTTCGAGTTCGCTTTGGGATGCAAACTTCAAGAAATGGTATTTGAAAGAAATGTTTCTGTTCCGAAACAACATATGGCTTGATTTATATCTGATATGTTTTTCGATTCTGTGAGTGTATTAATCACAATGGTACCAAATCCAAGCCATAGGGAACCTGTCGCTGGATCATCCTGCTGGTGACATGGAAGAACCAGCAGTTTCTTCACCGACTGATTGGTGATCTTAATTTCTTCCCTATTTCATTTCTTCTATTTTTTGTGGGCTTTTTCATAAATGATTGTCGATGTTATAGTATAATATATGTGATCAATCATGTCTCTGTTGGCCCCAGTCGTGATGGAATCAACAGCTCTAGCCGAAGTTGTCAGTGACTCTGCCGTGTCTAGCGAGTAGTAAAAGGGCAGCAAGCCAGCAACTGGATTTTGCAGATCCTTGAAATTTGGACTCAGGAGCTGCAAGAGCCAAGTGTTGTCTTTGGAATGTAGTGCGTCGTGTTTTTCTAAAGATGGCGTGTCAAAGACTCAATGTCCCTTATCTGTATACCTGCAGACAAGACACAACAACAGTAACATATGAATTTTCGTTTGACAAAAAATCTAGGCAAGTTGACGATTCCAGGAGAATGAAATTTACTTTATCTGCTAATGTAAGCCAAAGGCAATCACCTGAATCTTGAGGTGACGTGCGTCAAAATTGGCGGTTCTGGGCGGCAGCACCGTCAGGTAGCGCCGAATCTTAGTGCACTAACGAACAGCTGTTTCAGTGCGTTGACAATAGTAAACTCAAGTGTCTCTGTCGCCTCTCATCCTTCTATAACTCCCTACAGCTGTGCTACTGTGAGCATCCACACCCCAGGAAAATGACCCAGCTAATACGTCCCATGGAGTTCTCATGCCTCCTTGTCTGTCTTCTGGTGTCCATGCCGTCCATGCTCGCCGCCGCCACCGCAGACGTCCCGGTGGCACCCAAGCCTGGCTGCCCAACGATGACAAGGTGCGGCGGCGTCGAGGTCCCGTATCATTTCAGCTTGAAACCGCGGTGTGCAATCACGAAGCAGTTTCAACTCACCTGCACGATGACCGCGGGCGGCCGAAAGCTGCTGCTCCATGATGATGGTCAGGGCAACAAGTTGGAGGTGATCGACATCGACGTGCCGGGTAACAGGGTCCGGGTTAAGGCTCCTATCTCTCGGCAGTGCTACAACCAATCCAGCGAAGCGCGCATGAACGTCACCAGCATGCCTTACGTGGTGTCACGCAAGGATAACACAATCATCGTTCTCGGGTGTGAAAGTTCAGCCACCATGGCAGGTCGCATAGTAAGTAATCTTGATAAGTTATTATACATTCAGCACTAAACATAATACTCCTCTGCTAGCTGACATGAAACCTCGTGTCACTGCGCAACATTTCCAGTTCAAATTCGGCTGCAGGACAACGTGCAATGATCCTTCCAAGAATGGCTCTTGCTCCGCTGATGCTGGGTGCTGCCAGGCGCAATTCTCCCCGACGAGAGTGCAGGCCATTCGAGTCTATTTTGACGACCCATTGCAGAACGCCACTCAGAATCAGATTCAGAGGCAGGGCTACTCTTGCAGCTATGCCACTGTGATGGAGAGCAAAGCCTTCAACTTCAGCACCACTTATCTCAACTCAACGGCGTTCTATGACACACACAACGGTAGTGTGCCTGTTGTGATGTTGTGGGGGATCACAACGAACAATTGTGAAGATGCAAAACTAGACAAGGAAGTGCCCTATGCGTGTGTTGCTACCAATAGCCAATGCAACAAGACTGGTGCCGGCTACTCCTGTACGTGTTCCCAAGGATACCAAGGCAACCCTTACCTCCTCAACGGATGCACAGGTTCATATACGACTACGTGTTTCTCAATAACTGCTCTTTTATTTTTTATGAAGAACACTAGAGGGACTTGAATGTGCAGGATAGATTCACTAAATATTAATTTTGAAACTTCTCCCTAAGCACAAAACCGAATTAAGTAAAAATGATAAAATTGACCTCTCTTTAAAGCATCTGGTCAACCTTCGTGAAAATTATTTATTTCTTAGTAAATTCACATTTATACCTTGTATATGCACTTCTAGGTAGTGTTACAATAGTACATTTGTGTTGAATGAATAAGCGAGATAGCAAAGATAAGAAATTTGGATAGTTACGGGTAATAAATTTATCCATAAATTTTGAATATTTATGCGTTTGAAGATTCTAGGCTGCACAAGAGCACGGTTCATAGACTACTATATCTACATTTTCTTCTCACATATGGAATTGTCATATCAATAGTATTTGACTCACATTTATTTTTCCTAGACATTGATGAGTGTGAGAACCCAGAAGCCAACTCATGCTACGGTGTTTGCCTAAACTCCCCCGGGAGTTTCCAGTGCCGGTGTCCACACAGGACCTATGGAAACCCTATGGTGAAAGGAGAATGTATTAAGAATTCTACCATAGGTACATGTCACTGTGTGAACTTATTATATTTATTACTCCTTGTATTGTGAACAATAAGTCTCTTTAGTTTAAGTAAAGTTTATCTGACAATAAACTTGTAGAAAAATAAACCGACATTACTGTATGAAATATATTTTGGTGGTGTATATATTTTTATTACATATATGTTAATCCGATGCTCTATTTTTCTTCCCACTAATTATCCGGCATATTGAATTCTTCTCTCATCTTTTGTAGTGTTGAATAGTATGGTCAGAAACATTGTGAATACAAATTTCCAAGCATGCCTATATTTGCCAACATCCAACTAGTTATATAAGAAAGCACATATAAGCTATATTTGTCTGTCCCCAACTGGCTATATAGGCAATACTTCCTTATAGTCGGTGCTGCCATGCCAAATGGATGCAAAGGTATGGAATCATGAAAGCCTACTTGCAACACCTTCATCACCAGGTTGAGAATATTGTATGATCATCATCTCCGCCATCTCCTAGACTTGCTTAACTCCTCATGTGGACTACCTCAATACTTAAGTGTGGATTAGTTGTAATTACTCACAAAACTAACTATTTGCCCATTATATGTCCTAACTCCAAGGTCATAAATTTGACTGTATATTTCTTTTCAGGTTTAAGCATTGGGTTAGGAGTGGGTGGTAGCACAACACTTTTACTTCTAGCACTTGGCGGGCCCCTCATAGCACGTAAAATCAAACTACAGAGGAAGAAGAAGATGAAACAAAAAAATTTCAAACAAAATCATGGGTTATTATTAAAGCAATTAGTATCAAGCAACACGGATGTTGGGGAAAGAATGATAATTTCTCTAAGGGATCTAGAGAAGGCCACAGACAATTTTGATAGCTCTCGTGTGGTCGGTGGCGGAGGGCACGGAGTTGTGTTTAAAGGAATTCTAGATTTGCATATTGTGGCAATCAAGAAATCAAAGATAGTAGTCCAAAGAGAAATCAAGGAATTCATAAATGAAGTTGTAGTTCTTTCTCAAGTCAACCATAGAAATGTGGTGAAGTTCTTATGATGTTGCCTTGAGACTGAAGTCCCGCTGCTTGTTTATGAGTTCATTTCAAATGGAACCCTTTATAACCATCTTCATGTTGAAGGACCAACATCACTATTGTGGACTGACAGAATAAGGATTGCACTTGAAATTAGTAGAGCTTTGTCCTATCTACATTTGGGCTCTTCTATGCCGATATTTCATAGAGATATTAAGTCATCCAATATACTTCTTGATGATAATTTAATAGCTAAAGTATCAGACTTTGGAGCTTCGAGGTACATCCCAATTGATCAAACAGGAGTAACAACTATTGTTCAAGGAACACTGGGATACTTGGATCCTATGTATCATTACATAGGCCGATTAACGGACAAGAGCGATGTCTTCAGCTTTGGTGCTCTTCTTATAGAATTGCTTACTAGAAAGAAGCCATCCAACTATAGGTCCAACGATGGAGACAATCTTGTTTTACATTTTGAGAAGATGCTGACAACAAGGAATCTAGCAAGTATAGTAGATCCTCAAGTCATGGAGGATGAAGATGAAGACCTTGAAGAAGTAGCCACCCTTGCGGTGATGTGTACTAAATTAAGGGGAGAAGATCGGCCTAGAATGAGGGAAGTGGAGATGAGACTTGAAAACTTGTTTTTGAAGAAAAATCTTGTCCCATGTATTACAACAGCAAGGAGAAATAATGAGGATAAGACACGGTGTCAGTGCATGGAAATTGAACCAGTAACCAACAACACAAGCAGACAATACACTATGGAAAAGGAAATGCTATTATCGGCAAGTTACCCTCGATGATCTTGTATAGTCATGACTTATGGACAATGGTTAACTTAGTTGTCTTGTAAACTATTCGATAAAATTTTAGAGGAAATGCATGTTGTAATGTAGATTTTGCATTGTTCTTTACATGGACATTAAGGATAGCAGTGACGTTCTTACCCTTTTTTTTATTGAACGTCAAATGTTCTTGATTTGTTTTCTAGCGTGTTGTAAGCTTGTAAGATCCTAGTATTTAAAAAGCAGAGTAATTAATGGACAACCCGTATTAGTGGGAGAATGCAGCTAAAAGTGTTCTCTCTGTAGTCCTATTTATGCTTGCAATGATTTAAGGCAGATCGAGAGCTGCGAAGACATTTTGGGACACTGAAATGTTGGAACACAATCTGCAATCAGTGAATGAAATACAGTTTGCCATGACGACTACCGGCCCATCTTCCTCTGGACTGAAAACGACATTCATAATGGTGTTAGATGAGTTTCAAGCTACAAAGAATAATACCCAACATACCTTGGAAAAATTGCTAGGGGTACTGCAGCTACAAGATTCATTGACTAGAGTTGAGTAATCCACTGAAAGTTATCATGAATTAGGCGTACCCACCTCACGTCAATGTGTGTCTGAATGTGGATTGGAACTGAAGAGGACGCCATGTCTCTGAAGACCACAACATTCATCCTACTAGCAACATCGCATAAGCTTTGGGACTTGCTTCCTTGAGGCCAGCCACCATGAGAAGAAGCACGGCTGCTGAGAAGTCATTAGATACGCGAGATCGAATGCTCCCAGAACCCTGGACCAGACTTCCCTGCTGAACACACATCCTGCAAGCAATGAAGCAAGTGATCATAGTTTCAGGCTGCAGGCCATGCCATTTGCGCCGTGCCCCCGTACGTCCAACAGCGTTTGTAGAGCACGAACCTGAAAAAGAATCTGACCCTTGGCGGCACACTTGATTTCCATAGTTCCTTGGCCCCCAACAGCGTGCAAGAATTATCCCAGGAACAGAGCCTTGTATACCGACGAAGCCGAGTACACCCCATCTGAAGACCATCTCCAAATCACCCTGTCCGCTACACAATCCCGGTCTCCCGGAGCAGCACCCGCTCGAGCACATCCCAGACAATGACGTAGTCTGTGAGAACCTGTAATGTCAGCGCACCACCTCCGATCACGAATTCCGGCCGTAGTCGTCCTGGAACGTCTGCTCCTAGGCGCGGCAGACAAGAGCGCGGGCGCAAGCTAAACTGACAGAGTAAGTATAGAAACAGAGTAGCTCAACATTCTCTCAACAGAGTATGCTCAGCACTCAGCAGCAACCTGAAGTAGCGCCGCCGTGGCGGTACCCATCGAGTCCGGCCCATTCCACTGCCTTAGCTTCATGACACTAACGATGACAACTGAAGAGGACGCCATGCCTCTGAAAGTCATGTTGTTCCTTCCCTTTCCACAACATCTGGCGATGTCAGGCACCCGCCTCCGATGACGGATTCCGGCTGCAACCGTCCTGGAACGCCTGCTTCTAGGGTTGGGGGACATTATTCTTGACGCCATGCCGCTGCGATCCAGGCGCTGTTGAGGATTACACGGTGGAGAACATGATTATGTTTGGGCATTTAGCAAGGATAAATAAATTGGAGTATCGTGGATGGTGAACCTGAAAATTTTAGAATTCCTTGTTCAGCAGATCCAAGATGGCAATGGCAGTACATAGAGGTGAGACAAAATGAATGGATTCACCGAAGGCGAGATTTCTTGGAGATGTCTCAGACAAGCTTATTAAAGCGTTACTGAAAATGGTGCAAAAGCCAGGGTAATCGTGGCATGGAAGAACAAGTCCCTAGGCCTAAAGAGTAAAGACTGGTGACCTTCACTATTTCTTTGCTATTCTTTATTCTTTCTGTTTCTTGTGTGCTTTGAGTAATTCCTGTAATGGTTTTGATATATTATTATACAAAACAGACGAGTCCCTGTCATGTACACAAGCCATAGTGTACATGATGCTTTGAGGGGTTACACAAAACAGGAGTTTGAATGAATGTTATAAATTACGTAACAGAAAAAAAGATAAGAATATTTCAACTGTTTTGACATTTGAGTCCACGAGAGAACCTTTTGTAACAACTAGAATCCAGATGGGAGACATTTGTCAGCAGTGCTGGCAGTGTGGATACGTACGTGAGGGTGACAGTGCGTCATCTCTTATTCTAAAGATGGCGTCGAATTGATTGTTTACAACAACAGTAGTATATATATGAACTTGTGTGAGTCCACGAGAATGAAATTTACTCTCTGCAAATGTAAGCCAATACATTCGCGCGAAGCTTGAGCTGACGCATCAAATTGTGCCGGCTCGGGGCGGCAGAGCAGAGCGCCGGCACACCGTTTCCAAGCGTCGTTTTAACGAACTGCTCGGCCAGGCAGCTTCATGAATGGAAAAAAAAAAATCCAAAATAGAAAAGGTCAGTCCACGCTTGGCGTATGCAAAGCGTTGACAATTGCTAACAAGTGAACTGCCTCTCAGCTGCCTCTATAGTAGGAGTACCCTGTAATCCTATATATATAGCTGCATGTGGTACTGAACAACCGGATCCCTTGCAACAAGCACCTTCTACTACTTCCCCATGAAGTTCTCACGTCTCTTTCATGCCTGCTGCCTTCTGGTCGTGGCCGTGTCGGTGCTTGCCGCCGCTGAAGTCGTCCCCATGGCACGGAGTCCTGACTGCGCAACGAGGTGCGGCCACATCGACGTCCCGTATCCGTTCGGCTTGGAACCACGGTGCGCAATCCACAGCGGCTTTCTTCTCAACTGCACCAGCACCTCCAAGTTGTTCCTGAATAATAATACCTTGGAGGTGATCAAGATCTCCGTGCCGCAGAACAAGCTCTGGATCAAGACATCTATCTATCAGCAGTGCTACAACCAATCCGGGAGGATTATGTCTAAGAAAGAGGAGATGGACATCAGAGGCACGCCCTACGTGCTATCGCGACAAGTTTACAAAGTCATAGTTCTCGGGTGCCGAAGTCTTGCTACATGGTGGGCAACACTGTAAGTTGTTAGCTAAGATGTTGCATGACATATCTTGTAATCAGTTAGTTTGCCATCATTGCATTAGTTAGACAGTTAGGGGAGGCATGTGGACGAAGGCGTGCTCGGTCCACAATGCAGCCCGAGTCGGGTTTGTTACGCGCGCCAAGTTGTTTGATCACATCACGTAGCGGGCGTCGCAGTGCAACGACGTCGCGCGTGATCTTCGGCTTGGCGCGGGGACACGGTCAGTTGAGATCGTGATCTTTGCATCATGTGTATATATAAAGGCATGAATAAAAACCCCAAAGGCTGCGCCAGTTGCCAGTCAAAAAATATTAATCTCGTGTTTGTTCTCTGAGTTTCCAATCTACTAAGCCCTCGCCGTGGTCACCGCCTGCACATCGCCGGCGTGATCTGGGTACCAGGGCCACGCCTGGTTCCAACATAAATGACCTTATTCCTAAAATATATTCCACAGCACTAATGATCTTCCCCCCTCACAATTGGTATATATAGCTGATATGAAATATAAATATCGCATGTTGCTGCACAACATTCGCAGTGCACAATCGGCTGCCTGTTGACATGCGAGGAAGCTCCCAAGAACGGCTCATCATGCTCCGCTACTGCTGGGTGCTCACAAGTGAAACTCCCAAAGGGCGTACGGTCTACTCGAGGCCTTCTCAACCCGTTCTACAACACCAGACAGATATGGAGGGAGCACCCTTGCAGTTATGTTACTGTCATGGAGAGCAAAGCCTTCAAATTCAACGCAGCTTATCTCACCTCAACGGCGTTCTACGATACAAACAAAGGAAGGGTGCCAGTTGTGATGGAGTGGGGGATCAAAAAAAGGAATGTAAAGATCCAAACAATCTCAAGAGTGGGTCCTATGCCTGTGTTAGCAACAATAGCGACACTGATGCGGGCTACGCCTGTAAGTGCTCTAAGGGATATGAAGGCAACCCTACCTCGTCAGCGGATGCGAAGGTTCATCTTCATGTCCCGTATTTTTTCTGTAAATATTCTTTGTATTACTAATTAGAGACTTCACTTAAGGCCGTCTTCACTAGATATGACAGGAAACAGACAAGTCATAAAAATTCTTAAAAAAATAATGTCCGCCTTCAATATAATAAAGCATATTGTAATTATCACTAACAATATTACAATAATAACCATTTGATCTACTTGTCAATCAACCTGATCCCTTGCACAAACTACTATTTTAAGGGACAACTGTTACAACTTTATTGATAAATTTTAACCTTTAGCTAATCAAAATTTCTTATCTTTGCTGTTTCTAATGTTTCCATATAAATGTGAATACTATTTTTTGAATTGCATTCTTCCCTGCAGGAGGGAGTATTAAATTTGATGTGGGACTGTTTTTTAGACACGTACAGTACGCCTTGTAACATGCATGAAACTTCAGTTGTATCGAGCAAGTACATGTACCACGTATTTTTTTAAGGAAAGCTTTTATTATATATATTTACTTGATATATTTTTTTTTGAGAATTATACGGTACAACACAGTCGCTCATAACACGCACACACACTCACCCCATATGAACACACGTACGCATATCCTACCCCTATCCCTATGAGCACCTCCGAAGAACTGAGCACCCGACAGATCTGGAGATTCCCGAAGTCACCATTGGCCACTTAACGCATAACGCCCGTAAATCTTAGGAAAATCCTAGGAAAAGCTGCAAGCACCAAGATTTGAACCCTGGTGGGTAGCATCCCACTAGACCGTCCTACCATTGGACTACAAATCAATTCGCATTTACTTGGTACATAGATATAACAAGTAAAGGAGTGATGGGCTCATATGGCCGGCCCGGGAGGGGCAGCCGGCCCAAGAGGGGCACGCGGCCTGCCCGCGTGTCACCGCCTTGGCCCAGGTGCCGCCGCCGCCATGCGTCACGCGTCCACATAGATTAAGGATTAGATCGCTTAAAGGCTAAGAAATCCTAGGCCTATAAATACAAGAGGTATTGTATCCATTCAGATCAAGTAAAGAATAGAGGATCAAACCCTTTTACCCAGCTCTCCAGCTCTTGGCTCTCTCTCCCTACCAAACCCTAGCCACCAGCGCCGCCACCTCCGCGTGCGCTGCCAGGCGCGGCCTCGCCACCAATCTCCCCAAAATTCCCCAAAAATACCGTCCAATTGTGGCCCTAGAGTTACACTTGTTACATCTGATATACGGAGCCAGCTACGATCCATGGCTGCTTTCACTGCCAAGAGCATCGACAACATCTGCAACGACATCCACGCCCTACTCGCATGTGCAATTCAAGACCTCAAAATTTTTTTCCTGCAGCATGAGAAGGTTCAGATCGAATCTGATCTGGACACCACCATGAACCTTGATGGGGAGATCGGGCACGCCGGATCAACGGCTCGCGATCAAAGAAGAAGGAGCTCGCACTCATGAGCGGCGCCTTCACCGCCGACGTCGTGGCCACACCGCCAACGGCCACCATCGTCCCTAGCACTCCCAACGATGTCGTCATCACCAAGGTCCAACCCAAATTGGATTTGCAGGAGACGATCAAGGAGGAGATCGTGATCTTCTCCACCAACAACATCGACAGGAAGGACATCAGCAGCGACGCCCACCAACTGTTCGATGGCATACCCGCCCTAGCAGAGCGTCGTCTCACGGTGCCATCACACGCCAGCGACGAAACCTTCATCAAGCCAGACCTCGATGACAACGACAACAGCACGCTGCCGCACAGCGTCATCATCGTCAACAACATCAAGGAGCCACCAAAGTTGCAGCGCAAGGACGCACTGCGTGGAAAAGGGGGTGATATAACAAGTAAAGGAGCGATGGGCTCATACGGTCGGCCTAGGAGGGGCACGCGGCCTGCCCGCGCGCCACCGCCTTGGCCCGGGCGCTGCCGCCACCGTGCGTCTCGCGTCCGCATAGATTAGGGATTAGATCGCTTAAAGGCTAAGAAATCTTCGGCCTATAAATATAAGGGGTATTGTATCCATTCAGATCAAGTAAAGAATAGAGGTCAAATCCTTTTACCTAGCTCTCCAGCTCTTGGCTCTCTCTCCCTCCCCAAACCCTAGCCACCAGCGCCACCAAATTCGCTAAAAATACCGTTCAATTATGGCCCTAGCATTACACTTGTTATAATAGACTTTGGAACACGTGCTCCCAGCCTCTTCCTGACTAAGAGGCACACCACAGTCAATCCATAGACTAGTCTGCCACCGAAATAGCTGGGAAAAGAAAACCTACGCCACCTTCTACAACGGCTGCAAGACCACTACAAATATACCTATCCGACCGTATCCCAAGAACACAGTCGATGGGTGCAAAGGAGAATCTATTTTTTTCTTTTCAAAGACAATAAAATTCATGTGCAGCCATAAGACCAGGCAATCACTCTTGCTTCCGAAATAACTAAGGACCATGCATAAGTCTTTCTTGACACCTTACTGCCAACTACCAAAACATATATGCAATATATTTTGGGGTTTTGCTAAATTCAACGCTATGTAAACAACGCTACAGACCAACCACGCAAAACAACAATCAATAAACAAGCGCAGAATTGTCTCGTCCTCGCGACAAAAGCAATAACTTTTGTTTCCTTGCCATGTGCGTTTAATTAAAATTATCCTTGAGTTAATAACACACCATCTCTCCTGAGATACCACAAGAAAATTGCAGTGGAAACCAACATATAGATTGACAGCGTTATGGCATATGGATTGTAACAAGGGATGGCATAGCTTAAGATTAGGTTTAACTAAACACAAAGTGAAGAACTCGCAGGTGTGTTTTGCAAGGAAGGAAAAACTAAGATATGGATGGAAAACATGTAGAGAGAAATTGATAACTAAAGTTATCACTTAGATAGAGACTACAAAGTATCAAAATGAGTGTGTTAAAAAACGAATAAAGATAGAGCCAAAGATAAGCATTTTGTTATCAGCCGTAGGTCTTAATGTTATCCACGAACTTTTGAAATTTATATTTACGTATTAAGATTCCAGTCCATGCAACAGCACGGGTTGAAGGACTGTTTAATTTCATAGTTTATATTTTCTTTCGAACACAATTAATATCAATAGTCTTTGACATACATCTATTATTATTTCTAGATATGGATGAGTGTAAGAACCCAGAAAGCCTACTCGTGCTATGGTGTCTGCCTAAACTTCCCGGGAACTTTCCAGTGCCAATGTCCACATATATAGGACATATGGAGACGCGATGGTGAAAGGAGGACGTAGATCAACAAAGAACTCATCTATAGGTAACAAGCCACTATGTGCACATATTATATTTAGTTGTTTCGTTCCAGAGCTAAGATCATTTCAATTTTGTCATATGTCAAAATTATCTAGCTTAGACAGTTTATTGAAAAATACATTAGCATTATTACAATAAATATTAAATTTAAATAAATCCATAATGAAATATGTATTGCTAGTGCATTCATTTGATATAGTTGATGCTAATATATTTCTCTATAGTTTTGGGGGAATTTTGAGAAAAGTTTTACTCATGACAAAACAAAAATGATTTAGATTTGGAAGGTAGGGAGTACTATTTTTCACTCTAATTTCATGATGTTTATACATCATTACATTTCAGGTTTAAGCGTTGGGCTAGGGGTTGGTAGTAGTGCCACAAGTATCTTATTAATTGTTCCCTTCATATTGCGTAAGATCAAGATACAAAAAACCAAAGAGAAATTTTTCAAGCAAAACCATGGTTTATGTGTGTGTGTGTGTGTGTGTGTGTGTGTGTGTGTGTGTGTAAAACTATCTAAGAGGCATGCAGAAATTTAGAGTCAAAATCTATGTTTATTTTTCCTTCAATGGTTGGAATTTTAGTTATCACCTTGACAACTAGTTTGTATTTGTGCGAGTTTAGTTTGGAGTGAACTTGTAATAATAAGCTTGGTCTGATGTCTCTCTTCCGTGAGAAGTTGAAGCCGAAACCTTTCTTTTATCTAAAAACATATGTGATCAATCGTGTCTTGGGCCGAGCCGTGATGGGACCGACAACTCCTAGTCGAAGTAGTCTGACTCTGCCGTGGCTAGCGAGTAGTAAACGGCCAGCAAGCCAGCAACTGGATTTTGCAGATCTTTGAGATTTGGACTCAGGAGCTGCAAGCCAAGTGTTGTCTCTTGAATGTAGTGCGTCGTGTTTTTCTAAAGGTGGTGTGTCAAAGATCAAAGTCCCCTATCTCACCTATCTGTATACCTGCAGACAAGACACAACAACAGTAGTAAGTAATATATGAATTTGCGTTGGACAAAAATCTAGGCAAGCTGACGAGTCCAGGAGAATGAAATTTACTTTATCTGCAAATGTAAGACAATGCAATCCCGCGAATCTTGAGGTGACGGGTCAAATTGCCGGCTCGGGGCGGCAGCGCCGGCTCACCGTTTCAGAGAAAGTATACTCTTAGCGCACTAAGGAACAACTGTTACAGACAGCGTCATCATGGAAAAAATAAACAAAATAGAACAGGTCAGTCCACACTTGCGGCATATCTAATTCTAATTATATATGCAGTGCCGGTGCGTTGACAATAGTAAACTCAAGTCTCTGCTGCCTCTCATCCTTCTATAATTCCCTACAGCTGTGGTACTGTGAACAACCAGACTCCAGACCCCAAAGCAGAAGGACCACGTAGCTAGTACAGGTCTCAGTGGAGTTCTCACGCCTCCTCGTCTGTCTTCTGGTGTCCTTGTCAGTGCTCGCCGCCACGGACGTCCAGATGGCACGGATAAGTCACGACTGTGCAAGAAGGTGCGGCCACATTGACGTCCCATACCCGTTCGGCTTGGAAGGGCGGTGCGCAATCAACAAGCGATTTCGTCTCAGCTGCAAGACGATTGCGGATGGCAGCTCCAAGCTGTTTCATGCTAACTTGGAGGTGATCAAGATCTCCGTGAAGGATAACAAGGTCTGGCTCAAGACTCATATCTCTCGACAGTGCTACGACCAGTCCACAAAGACGATGATATCCAACGAAGAGCAGATGAACATTACCGGCAGGCCCTATGTGCTATCGCGCTAATAACAGAATTATTGTTCTCGGGTGCACAAGTTTTGCCTACATAAGATCCCGCGCTGTAAGTAATATTAATATTCTTAGCACTCTAAATATATATACTCTCTCTGTCGCTTTATATTCGTCGCTATGGAAAACATATAAGTCAGGCTTTTTTCTATTTTGACTAAATTTATATAAAATAATAATAATATTTTGATCTCTAAATAAGTTTAGAGATATATTTTTTTCTCAAATACGCAAGAGACTTGTGTATCTTTGTAAATTAGTTTAGAGATATTACAAAAATAGATTTAAGGAACAAACTAATGATACTAGTTATGTAGCGTAAACATTAATATTTTTTATATATATTTCATCAAAGTTAATTATAATTGATTTTCTCAGGAAATGAGAACTAACATATAAAAGGGACAGAGAGTAGTATATATATACCAACTCGCAACTATCTGATATGAAATCCGTTTCCTATGTCGTTCCCTAATATCTGCAGAATATAATAGGATGTTCGTCGTCATGTGAGGAAGCTCCCAATAACGGTTCATGCTTCTCCACTGCTGGGTGCTGCCAGCTGAACATCCAGGGTAATCCCCGGGTCAGTCGAGGCATTTTTAACCAGTTACGAAACACTACTGATCATATATGGGGGAAGTACCCTTGCAATTATGTTACTATGGTGGAGAACAAAGCCTTCAAATTCAGCACCACTTATCTCACCTCAACGGCGTTCTATGACACAAGGCAACAGTACCGGTCGTGATGGAATGGGGTATCCCAAGGAGGAAATGTAAGACAGCAGAAAATGACAAGAATGTGCCCTATGCTTGTGTTGCTAACAATAGCAAATGCGTCAAAATGATGCGGGCTACGCATGTAACTGCTCTAGTGGATACAAAGGCAACCCTTACCTAATCGACGGATGCACAGGTTCATCTTTGTGTCCAATATTTTCCTGTTATTTTTTGGTGCAAATGCTCTTCTACTTTTGATGAAATACCTCCCTTTCCTCTTGGAAGGTAACATCAATAATCTTACTATTATTACTAGCTAGAGGCTTTGTTTGAAACTTCTAGACAATCTTCGTGATATGCCCTTATGATGCAAGGAAAGAAAAACTAAGAATATAAATTGAAAATATAGAGTAATTGATAACTGAAATTTACTACTTAGATAGGGATTACATAGTATCTGTATGTGCTAAATGAATAAAGGGAAAGGGCAATGATAAGAAATATGGATAGCTATAGGTAATAAACTTATCCACAAACTTTGAATATTTGTGTTTCTAAATATTCTAGTCCATAAAAGAGAATTGTTGATAGACTAGTACATTGCTAGTTTACATTTGCTTCCCTTTTTTCGCGATTGGGATATAACTCGTTTTTCATTAAGCAGAAGAAATGGTCAATAGACCTACACATAGATGATACAAAAGGATCCGTAGGTAATTCAAGGATTACCAACGAGACCCTCAACACAAATGAAAAGCAAGAAACATGACGGGTGGAGGCCCTCCACCTGACAACCCCAACAGCTGAGCCTAATACAACAAAAATCTCAACACCTAGATAGCCAGCAGTGATCGGAGCCATAGATGATAACAGCGGCAAAGCATCTGCTAGAACTCCCAATGGCAAAGCATCTGTCCAAGCCAACCTCGGCAGCAAAGCATTTGCCAGAAAGACGACGACATTGGTGGCAAAGCGTCCACCGAAACCACCTCGGCGGCAAAACATCCGCCAGAAAACGGCCACGACCTCGGCAGCAACGCGCCCGCCGAAAACATGACCTCAGAATCCGATTGCTCCTCTGAGTCACTAAGGCCACTGCCCTTAGGACCACGAGCGAGGAGGACTTACCTGAAGGTACACCGGCAACAAAGCATCCACCCAAGCAATAAAGGACCCTTTGGTGCAAAGCATCCGTCAAAAACATCTTGGTGGCAAAGCATCCACCAGAATCAACCACGACTATGGCTGGCTACAACAACCACTAGCTAGACAAACCCAGGTGAGGAGAAAACCTTAAGCACAATTAGGTGCAGCAAGATGACCATAGTGACCATGGTGTAGGAGCGGTGGGTCATAGAGATTCTTCAACAATGCCTTCATGAAGGGGATGACGCCGAGGACGCCATCATTGCTGGCCTTAGAGAGCTAAGGCGGGGCTTTTGCCCAGAATCCGGCGGCGGTGACCGAAGCATGAGACTCGAAGACGACGCCTTCAAGAAAGGTGAGATGCCAAAAGGCATCACCGTTCGTCCGCCCGACCGCGTCGGGCTGAGCTTTCGCCTAGAGCCCCATGCATAGCGAGACAAAGCCATCCACGCATGGCGTCAATGACGTACCACCAGGTTAGCCGCCCACAGCACCACGGTATGAGATGGCATAACTGGCCACACCACCTAAATCGCCACTCGCCCCTCATTGCCTGCCGCCGGAGCCGTAGGAGCGAGGTTGAGCACCGCCAATCCCCACGCCAACGACCGACGCGCCAGTAGGTGACCGGCGGCCCTAGGCGGGCTCTAGCTAGTGGGCTACGGAGGGGCCATGAGGAGCCGCCCAGGCCCGTGTCGCCCAGGAGGACAGCCAGAGGGCCCTCCACAGGCACCAACAGATCAGGCGGTCCCAGCCATGGCCGACAACCAGCCGAAGGGGCGCGAAACCCGGGCGCCGCCACGACAACCCACCGAAGAAGGCCACTCCAGCCCAGAGGAGGAAGATCCGGCACCAAGCCTACCGGATCCAGCCCCGAAGGGGGTGGATCCGGCCGGCTGTCGCCGGAGGCGGAGGTGGTGATGCCGGAAGCAGGAGCCGCCGCCATTGCCAGGAGGAGGTCGGACGCCGCCAGCAGCCACCGGATCTAGGGTGGGGAGTGCCGGATCTGAGCCTAGGGGGGCCAAATCTGGCTCTCGCACACTGTCGGCAACCACCGGCAGACCATGGTCGGAGGAAGAGGGGGAGGGAGGAAGGGGAGGGGTGGGGGGGCGGGGGAGGGAGGGAGAGAGAGAGAGAGAGAGATAGGGCTCTGCTGGGTAGGCCACCACCGCCGCAAGGAGGGATGGCGGCGGCGGTGCCAGAGGTGGGCGAGTTGCCCCCCGTGTCGTCGCCCGTATAGGGAGTGGGGCCTTCAGTTTTCTTACATTTGCTTCCCAGCATATGGAATTTCATATCAACGGTTACTGAAAGCACCTTATTTTTTCTAGACATAGATGATTGTGAGAACCCAGAAGCCAACTCCTCTTATGGGGCCTACCTAAACTCTCATGGGAGTTTCCAGTGCCAATGTCCACAAGGGACATAAGGAAGCCCTTGGACGAAGGGGGGATGTACATCCTCAATCAAGGACTCATCAACAGGTAGATACCACTGTGTTCATTTATTATATTTACTCCTTCCATTTTGAAACATAGTTCTTTTTAGTTTTGTTCCAAGTAAAGTTCATCTAACTGTAATAGAATTTACAAAATTATGCACCGACATTACAAAATAAAATTCATTTTATTGCGTTCACGCTGAAGTATATTTAGTGCATTTATTTTCTATTATTGCCAATCTGGTGCTCTGTTTCTCTCCCCACCAACTATACAGTCTATTGAATTCTTCTCTCGCCTTCCTTGGTACTACTGAATAGTAAGGTCATATTATTTTTCTACTCAGCTCATTGTACCATCTACCCTTTTCTTTTCATCTTCAATAGTCTGATCAAGTCAAGTCATATATGGAGCACCGGATCATCTGGTTCTTTCTTTTCTCTCAACCTTAATTGAAGCTATACTATTCAATCGTACTATATATGCTCAGAGGAAGTCCAACCAGTCCATTCAGTGCTCTATATCTTCTCAGTCCTGCCTGTTTGGCTTGGTTTTTTTTAATCCATTCTTCGTGTTGTTTCTTCGCTTTGCATCGGACCAGAGTACCTACTCGGCACACCAGTTAGTCGTAATTAATGACTACGTTGTCTCTTCAGTTGCCAAAATCAGAATAAATATGGTCTCGGAGACCCATATATATTCACTACAAATGTTTGAATCAACAAACTTGGTATGGAAAAACAAGTGAATGAAGAAACATCATAAGAAAGGAAATAACTGGAAAATAATATTGCCGTAGTTCTGAAATATGGAATCCTGTCTTTGGACCTGGACAAATCCGGCCCTTATATTTCAGAAGGGAGGTAGTAGAATAGAAAGGGAAGATATATAAGGAAATTGTCCAAAAAAAAAAAAGAAGAAGTGACTGGCACTTGGTGGTTGACTAGTGAGAAGCAAAATCCAAGTTTTTTTAACCCTCTAGCACGCCATGGTGATATAATTTTCCAGGGATAGAGAGGCGACAAAACAAATAGTAAGCAGGGATGCAAGCTCGTTATACCATTTTAAGCAAGTTTGATGTGCACCCATCTTAAAATGCTTTATTTGCAAACTAGGTTATACACATGCTTAAAATGGTTTGTTTGTGGGCTTGCGGATGAACTCCTTGCATCCCGAAATGAGTCTGATGTACCCAAGTTCATTCTAGCTTGATTTTTGTTGCACTAGATATGTATAAGGCATATCTAGATGTTAATCCTACACCATATATCAAGGAAACTCAACTAGTCTGTACTGTGGAAACCTAAAATTCCGTGAACCCCACAAATAAGACAATTCCTATACCAAACATGCTCCATTGACAAATAAAATCCACGCACTCTGTATGTCAATAGTACGATGTAGATGCCTACGTACATGCATGCACACTCACCTTATAAACACATATACGTAAACTCTACTTATATGAGCTGGTAAATTTTAAAGTTCACGAAGTCACCACAGACGCCTCGCGATGGGGACATCGCCTATCACTTAATGCGTAGCGTCGGTAAATTCTAGAAAAATCCTAATATAAGGATGAGTCTTATTATTAATTAAAAGCAAATGATGAGGAGAAGTGTTTCTCCCATCGAAAAGAAAAATGCAGTGCCTTCTCTTTTGTATATACATACACATGGAGAAGGTTACTACATTCGTTGCAGCCGTTGCCACACTACTGATGCTCTTGCATTATGGTAGCACCCGTTAGTAGGCTGTAGTTGTTGTGAAGTTAGTCCACGTGGCATATGTGGTCTTGTGGTTGGTGGGTTAGTATCACCGTTGTTGTTCCAAACTTAGCACCTCCAAGTTAACCATGTGGAGCTGGACCATATAAGTAGTTTTCGGACATGGGGTGTTATATATACACACCATGAATGCAAATCACAAACACATATTTGCTAGTACCCTATTAGTTATATATAAGAAAGTACATATATTTTATCCACTGCTTCTTATGTATTTTTTAAATGTCCCGTAAAAGTATTAGACCGTGCACGAGCATGAGTTGATAGACTAGTACATTCAAATGATGTTTTATTCTTAATTGAAATGCATAATTGTTGGTGTGAGGATGTTGGGTGATGAAATCACATTCGTATGAGTAAGATGAATACAATATGTTGTTCGCAATTATATTCCATCCCCTTTAAAATTTACATCCCAGGGGTATTTATAGACCCTCTGGCTTCTTCATTTAAAGTACCTTACAAACATGGTCATAGCATTTCTTACACATTTAGCTAAAAAGTACATCGACGAAGTGGTGAAACACACTTCGCCCCTTCTCTTTTGTCTCCTTGAACAACTTTAGGCCTGATCCTGATTTCTTGACTTGGCGAACAACCTCGCTGTTTCTTCATGCGAAGTCGTCATGACCGCTTTGCTGGTCATCAAGAATATAGCGAAGTCCTTCAAATCATCTTCGCCATGTGTCCTGAAACATGTGAAAGCATATACGCGAAGTTCAAAATTTACAGCGAAGTACCCACGTGGTCTTCGCTGAGCATCCGAGGTGTAGCGAAGTCATCTTCGCCAATCAGCTTGAAATATGCAGAAATTCATGAGTGAAGTCGAAAATACGTGCGACGAAGTATTTACGTTATCTTCACTGTATTCGTTAGCATCTCAGATGTTTGTAATGAAATGTTTGTCTCCAAAGTTTAGAAAGGATGTTTGTATGTCAAAGTTGTTCCCCAACAGCAGCCCCTCGTGGGCGAAGGCCTACTCCAAAGGTCTGAAACCCACGAAGTTTATAAAACTTTGCCCGATAAACGCCGTCCAAACTTTGGAGTTGATCTATTTGAATTTTGAATCCAACGGCTAGTTTTGACCAATTGACCGGACATTGCCTATAAATAGCGAGGCTCCCCCCTGAGGCTGTCGTTTTCAGAAGATGAAAAACTCTGCTAAATTTTTCTTGAACCCTAAAGTTTGAGATAGCTTATTTTGATGTTTTTGCCGTTGTGTTCACCTGGTCTTGGATCTTTGCGAGACACCTTCGATGAGGTTTGTTCCTTTGACTTTTATATATTCTCGATTTTGTCAAAAAGTGTCTGATCTTCATTTTTGTAGATGTCTTCATGTGATTTGCAAGATCTTCATTCTCAAGAGAGTTCGAAAACTGAGGAAGATAAGTCTCGCTTGGATTCTGATGAAGAGGGCCTTGAAGTTGTTGATGCGTCAGTTGAGGATTTGGTTAAAGATGACGAGGGTTTTACTTTAACTTTTGGAAAGACTTTGTTTGAAAAGAGTGATCTTGATGAGATGGTGCGATTGAAGCTTGTTGAGCGTGATCAAGTTAGGCTGCCTGATCCTTTGGAAACTAATCCAAAGCCACACCCTGATGAATGCATTATTTATCGGGATCTATTTACTGCTGGTCTTCGCTTTCCTTGCCAGGATTTTGTTGAAGACGTGCTGAAGGCTTACAACATTCAGATGCACCATTTAACTCCGAATGGTGTAGTTAGACTGGCACAATTTGTTTGGGCCGTCAAGTCCCAGGAAGCTAATGCCGACATTGCTGCTTTTTGCGAGCTTTTTGAGATGCATACTCAGTTCAAAGAGTTCATGCTTGAAGGGCTAGTGATTACTAAATATTTTACTTGTTCAAGTTTTAAGGTTGCCCGCAACGCTGTCCAGATTTCTCCGGCAACAAGGAATAAGTGGGGAGTTGGGGACTGGTCGAGGTATTGGTTCTACCACAAAGTGCCCATGGTTGAGGAAAGAGATTCTGTGACTAAGAGGATGGTGAAAAGATATCCAATGGCTACTAGGATGGAGATTGAAAAGTTTGAGTTGTCTCCATCTCTTCCTTCTTCTATGATTTCAAAAACTGCAGTTAAGGCATACAAGTGCGTGGCTTCATTGCAATGTGCAAGAGATCTTGTAGAAGAATATGCTACTGCTAGAATTTGGCCACTAAAGAAAGGATGGTCGTTTCAATGTTTTCATCTCAAGAATGTTCGAGGTATAAACTATAAGTTTCCAGATAATGATTTTCATCACCCGTGGACTTTTGCTACTGATGAAGATTTTGTGAGGTCTGTTGAGAGTCGGGCTGAAGATTTACTTGGAAAATATGTGTAGAGCGAGAAAAACAATATCGATAAAATTCTTGGGAATGAATACAAGCGTTTGAATAGAGTTTTTGATGTTGCGTATGTTGAGTACGGTGAACGGCCTCCTCCTGCTTATCACTGCGAAAAGAAGCAAGGCCAGAAGAAGGAGACTGCTAAAGGTGAGAAACGTAAGGCTGGTCCTAGCAAAACTGTTGCCAAGAAATTGAAGAAGAATCAAAGTCCTTCTGTTTTACTTGATAGCAAAGAACTTGAAGCTATCCTTGATCAGACTCTTGATATTAAGGGGAATATAGTTTCTGGTGTTGGAGCTGGTGGCGAAGGTGATGTTGAGGTTGTAAGAGGTGGTGGTGATGGTGATGTCGGTTTTCCTATTTCTGAAGATGTTGAGGGTGAGGTGAGAAAAATTTGTATGAATTTCTCTTCTAGTGGTTTGGCTCCACTATTACTTACTCTACTTAAAGAAAACTTACATAATTTGCAAGCTCGTGGAACTTCTGCCGGCGGTTTTGGCGAAGTTGATGTGGGAGTTAACTTGGTCTCTGATAGAGAGACTCATGTTAGGGATTTTCAGAAAGTTGCTGGATCGACTTCTCCGAGGACTGATGCTGAGGCCCCTGTTGCCGGGCCTCACGAGGAAGTTGTTGATGCTGGGAAAACAACTTCAGTTGAGAACCCAGCTGCTGCTAAGGCCGGCGAAGTTGATATTGAAAATGTGTTAAAGAAAGCTGGAGGTTCTAAGGTTTACTCTCTGAACCTTGAAGATAGTGATGATGAAGTTTTTGATGATGTGGAAAATGATGATCGATTGGCACGCTTGTCTAGCTCTACCATCTATGTAGAGAGTGGAAAGAGTGTTGAATGAAACTTGGGTGAGCGCGTTTCTACCGGTGAGTATAGCGACTTATCATTTCTTTTTGGTTTGAACTGCCTTGTTTTGTTAACTTTTTGATTTTTCTTGCAGAAACTATCTTTCCTCACGTGCTGTCTTCTCCTCAAAAAAGTGTTGACTTAAGCAAGTCTACCAGTCAAGAACCTGTTACTCCTGTTATCCCTACTGCTAGCGAAGCTGATGTTTCTGATGCCCTTAAGCGAGGGTTGGCATTTTGTCAGAAAGAAGGGTTAAGTCTAGACAGTTTCAAGTTCATTGGTATTGGGGCTGATAAACTTCGGATGATGCCTCGTACTTCTGAGGTTCAGTTGTTGAAGTGTATAGACGAGGCCTTCACTGTCCCTGATGCAGAACTTAAAATATCCAAGAAAACTTTTCTTGAAGTTGCTGATGCGGGATTATCGATGATGTACAAAGGTTCTATCCTAATGAGAGGATTGCGAATGGGTTTAGAGGAGAAAGAGAAAAGTTTTGCGCTTCATGAGCGTGACTATCAGGTTAAAATTGAAAATTTGAAGAAGCAGCGTGCCGAGAAGGAAAAGGAGAGAGCTGATGCTGTGGATGCCAATAATGTTTTGGAAGGCAAGCTTATCAGCGCTCTTGCTCATGTTGAAGAAAAAGAGGATGACATCAAGAAGATTATGGAAGATAAGGAAAAGTTAGCGGAAGGCATGAGGCGCATTGAGAAATGGTTGCAGGAACAGGACAAGTCCTTCTTCGATAATTGCAATTGGATTTAGGAACTTTGCTTTGAATGCTATGACAAGTTTGGAGCCCGCCCTGAGGAAAAATGTTGGGAGCTCGGTGATCATGATAGCTTCTTCAGTTGGCTTTGTCGTCAATATGAAGATTTATCTCGAGTTACTGAAACCACAATTGACATTGGGGTATACTACTCTGCTCGTGCTTTGTTTCATCTGATGAAGCAAAATCAAGATCCTTTGTTTGCGTAACTTTGTGATGCCAACTACAAGTTTTCTTCTATGGGTGAACTTACCAATGTGACGAGGGCTACGCAAATATTGTGCAACAAGTATCTAGAGGAGTATTGGAGATCAGGTGGTCGAGCTCATTGCTTTGACAAAGCTAGGGAGAAATTGCAGAAGGTAGATTTTGCACTTTAGTTGTTTTTGTTTTCTATTGTGTTTTTGTATCTAACTTCTCTCTTTTTATGTCAGCAAATTGCGAAGGAGGCGGAGGCAGCTCTAAGGGAGGCGGAGGAAACCGTGAAGAGGGAGGCTAGCGCTAGAGGTCGAAGTGGTACCGGATCCAGCAATGTTAGTGGCAGCCATCTTTAGGCTCTAGCTTTTTTCTTTTGTGAGATGAGAGGTTCTAAGATACAATGGCTCTAAGTTATAGTATGTAAAATATACATTTGGAAGCTGTTTGACTATCTGCCCGTCCTACGCAGGTTCCTCATGCTGAGCCTGTGCAGGACGTCGAAGCGTTCCATTGTTAATATGTAAAGATGACTTTGTTTTCGAGCCTGCCGAGTTTTATGATTTTTGTGCGAAGTATGATGGCTGTGATGTCGATGGTTTTCTTGCTCGTAAGTTTTCGCTTCCATTACTTTGATCTTGAATTTTTGGGAATTTTGTCTTATATATCTTTTATAGATCTGAATGAGCGATACCGTAGTATCAAGCCTCCCGGCTGCCGAGTTTTTGATTTTACAGACTTTGCACAAGTATAGTTTTGACACATACTAATTTTCTTTTGGGAATTGTACTTTTGTTTGTTGACTTCTTTTTTCCTATAGTCGTCGGGGTCGAGTACTTCACCTGCGGATGTTTGCGAAGATTATGTACGCCGTGAAGCGGACGAAATTATAAACGAAGTTGTGAGCGACATACTTGATGACGCTGCCGAAATAGTTATTTCTCAAGATGATTAGCTTTGTAAACATACTTTTATAATTGGATGAGTTGTATTGTAAACACCTTATTTTACTGTGAAGTTTGTGAGTTTTCCTTCGCCTGTAAGAATGGGTACAGAATGAATAACTTGAGTTATACTGCATATATACTTTGCTTTGAAACATGAAATTGAGAAGTTTACCTTATTCGAAGTAGACGGATGTATTTCAGTTGAAGGTTTGAAATATTTTCTTCTTGGAGAAAAGAGGTCGAGAGATTTGCCTTAGCAATTTTGTGATGTTGTCCCTTCTTTTTTGTTCGAAGTGGATGCGTAGGCTTCGCTTGGACACTTGAAATATTTTCTTTTTATTGAAATGAAATCGAAAAGTTTGCCCTAGCAAATTTTAAAACACCGTCCCTTCTTTTTTGTACGAAGTAGACGCGTACACTTCGTTTAGAAGCTGAAAACATTTCACCTTAGTGAAATAAAGTTGAAAATTTTGCCTTAGCAAATTTTAAAACGCCGTCCCTTCCTTTTCGAGCGAAGTGGACGCGTACGCTTCCTTAGAAGCTGAAACATTTCACCTTACTGAAGTAAAATCAAAAAAATTTGCCTTAGCAAATATTAAAACGCCGTCCCTTCCTTTTCGAGTGAAGTGGACGCATACGCTTCCTTAGAAGCTGACATATTTCACCTTAGTGAAATAAAATAGAAAAATTTGCCTTAGCAAATTTTGAAACGCCATCCCTTCCTTTTCGAGCGAAGTGGACGCGTATGCTTCCTTAGAAGCTGAAATATTTTACCTTAGTGAAATAAAGTCAAAAAATTTGCCTTAGCAAATTTTGAAACGTCTCCCTTCCTTTTCGAGCGAAGTGGACGCGTACGCTTCCTTCGAAGCTGAAACATTTCACCTTAGTGAAATAAAGTCAAAAAAATTGCCTTAGCAAATTTTGAAACGCCGTCCCTTCCTTTTTTGAGCAAAGTGGACGCGTACGCTTTCTTAGAAGCTGAAACATTTCACCTTAGTGAAGTAAAGTCGAAAAATTTACCTTAGTAAATTTTGAAAAGCCGTCCCTTCCCTTTCGAGCGAAGTGGACGTGTACGCTTTCTTAGAAGCTAAAACATTTCACCTTAGTGAAATAAAGTCGAAAAATTTGCCTTAGCAAATTTTGAAACGCCATCCCTTCCTTTTCGAGTGAAGTGGACACGTACGCTTCCTTAGAAGCTGAAACTTTTTACCTTAGTTAAATAAAGTCAAAAAATTTGCTTTAGCAAATTTTGAATTGGATAAGTTAACATTTTTTAAATTTAATAAAATATTAATGCTAACTTAGTTTTGTAAAATTTTGTGCCAATATGGGAGTATATATTGGATATACTCTTCGGTATTTTGTTCTTTTAGTTGTGTAATGCAGAGATATTTCTTTGGGGAAACTACTTTCTCATTTATATTTTATGAGGTTTACAAAGAGACTGCCTCGTTAAAAAATCACTCACCCTACGAAGGGTTTCCCCTGAGTGGAAAAAGAGTGCAGCTCAGCTTTTAGGAATGTAAACTTGCTTGTAAAAAGAAAATTCTGCTTCTGTTTCTGCTGAAAAGTAGACTAATATTGCTATCTTACTTATGGATAATATTTGCGGAGTGCTTCTATATTCCAAGTGTGACTGAGTTCCTCACCTTTTAGGTTTGCTAGATGATACACATCTTCTCTGTTTGTTCTTATGATGACAAAAGGACCTTCTCACTTTTGTTGAAATTTTTCCACTGTATCTTTGTCTCTTTTCCTTTTTAGGACAAAATCTCCTGGTGATAACTCTCTTGGCTTGAGTTTTTTATTGTACCACTTCTGTGTTTTAAGTTGGTACTTCTTGATATTCTCAAGGCTTTATTTCTTTCTTCTTCAAGTAAATCTTTGCTTGTTATTTGATCCTCTTCTGTGATCATTTGAATGTTTATTCTTGGACCTTCGTATTTATTTCTTCGGGAGTCATTGCTTCATCTCCATAAAGTAACTTGAATGGAGAGAAATTTATTGTTCTCGGTTTTAAAGTGTTGTGAGACCAAATCACTATTGGTAGTTCGTCGACCCATTTTCCTTTTTTCATGTTTGTTAAGCACTTTGAAATTCCAGCGCAAATTATCCCATTTGCTCTTTCGACTGCTCCATTAGACTGTGGGTGTTTTACTGATGTGAAGCAAAGTTTGACTCCCATTGATTGGCAGTATTCCCTGAAGTCTTCGCTATCAAATTGCGTTCCATTATCTACTGTGATGTGTCTTGGGACTCCAAACCTGCATATGATGTTTTGCCATAGGAATTTTTTCATTATGTGAGAGGACATGTTGGTGATTGGCTTCGCCTCAATCCACTTGGTGAAATATTCAACTGCAACTATCGCGTATTGGTAATTGCCTTGAGCCGGAGGTAACTTTCCAACTATGTCAATTCCCTATCTTGCAAGTGGTCAAGTTGGTTCAATTGGTTGTAGGTTTGTTCCTGGTGCATTGACTTTACTTCCTGCCATTTGATAATTATGAAAGGTCCGAATGATTTCTTTGCTATCACTTTGGGAAGTTGGCCAGAAAAACCCTTATCCGAAAGCTTTCCTGACTATTGATCTAGCCCCAGCGTGACATCCACAAATTCCCTCATATATTTCTTTCAACAAGTTTTTCTCATCTTCTCTTGATATTCACTTTAGTAGTGGTTGGCAAACTCCTTCTTTGTACAGTTCTTCATTGATGATTTTGTAACTTCTGGTCTTTTGCTTCATTCTTATTTCATCAACTTCATTTTCTGGCTCATAAAATCCTTTGAGGAATGTCATAATTAGAGCTCTCCAGTCTTCGCTTTCTATGATGTGTACTTTTTTTGGTTGTTCAACTTTTGTTTTTGTTGAAGCTTCGGTGATAGTTTGGAAGAATACTTCTGGTGGTAACTCTAACTTTTGGATGGTGGCTTTTACAATTTCGTCTCCATCTGTGTTATCTTTTCTTGATACACTTTTCATTGTGAATCCAGCGAAGTGTTTTTCTTGGTCCCTCAATAGTTGGAGATACTTCGCTAGCTCTGGATCTCTTGCTTTGTAATTTTTCTCTATGTGCCCAGCCACAACTTAGGAATCTGTCTCGATTATTAGCTTTTGAATTCCCATTGCTCTTGCTTTGCGAAGTCCCAACAATACTGCCTCATATTCTGTAATGTTATTGGTGCACTGAAAGTTTAGTCTTGTCGCATATTTGAGCTTGACTCTGGAAGGTGAAGTTATGATTGCTGCTGCTTCGGCGCCAGCGAAGCTCCAAGCACCATCATAATAGATTATCCATTCTGACTGTTCCATTCTTTCTCTATTGTACTTTGATGGTGTCCAATCTACTACGAAGTCAG
Organism: Bothriochloa decipiens; assembly: GCA_023333625.1. Classification (NCBI taxonomy): domain Eukaryota; kingdom Viridiplantae; phylum Streptophyta; class Magnoliopsida; order Poales; family Poaceae; genus Bothriochloa; species Bothriochloa decipiens. The sequence continues at coordinate 2,665,360 of CM041635.1, forward strand.
CCAATACTTGAGATTTGATTACTGTTCTTTTCACAAATTTGATGAAGTATTGAGATAATTCTGCAGCCCATTTTCCCAATCTTCTTGAGGACTTACAGCCTTGTAGCACTTCTTTGAGAGGTTGATTTGTTGGTACTCTAATTTTATGTGCTTAAAAGTAGTGTTTTAACTTTCTGGTTGCCATAAGTACTGCATATGCGATTTTCTCGATTTTTGAATAGAATATTTTTGATCCAGACAAGGCTTCGGATGCGAAGTATACTGGAACTTTTCTTGTTGAGTGCTCATTTTCTTCTTCTTGTATCAATACTGCACTGACTGTACTTTCGTTTGCTGATACATATAGTAGTAAATCTGCCGTTGGGTCAGGTGTTGCTAAAGTTGTGGGATTGGATAGATGCTTTTTTATTTCTTCAAAAGCTTCTTGCTGTGGTTGACCCCAATTGATTTTTTCTTTTTCCCTTTTAGTGCTTGAAATATTAGGAGGCTTCGCTCAGCTAATTTGGATATAAATCTGTTCAGCGAAGCTAATCTTCCTGTCAGCTTTTGTATGTCCTTGATGTTTCTTGGCACTTGCATATTTAGTATTACCTTCACCTTCTCTGGGTTCGGGTCGATTCCTTTTGCGGATACGATGCACCCTAATATTTTGCCTGTTTGAACTCTGAATGTGCATTTTTGTGGGTTCAACTTTAGATTTGCTTTTCTGAGGTTTGAGAAGGTTTCTTGTAGGTCTTCGACATGGTCTTCTCTTTTTTTTCTTTTGACTACTAAGTCATCCACATACGCAAGCAAATTTCTTAGTATTTGGTCTTTAAGGACTGTGGATGTCATTTTGATGAAAGTTGTTCCTGCATTGTGAAGCCCCTCGACCATTCTTTGGAAACAATAAGTGCCGAATGGTGTAATGAAACTTGTGTACTCTTCGTCTTCTTTTTTAATCCAAATCTGATGGTAGCCTAAATAGCAGTCAAAGAAGCTGAGCATTTCACTTCCTGCTGCCTGATCTACCAAAGTGTCTATCCTTGGTAATGGAAAGTTATCTTTTGGGCACGCTTTGTTGAGATCTGTGAAGTCTATGCACATTCTATACTTTTTATTTTTCTTCTGCACCATGACTATGTTTGCCAGCCAAGTTGTGAATTAAACTTCCCTTATGACTTTCGCATCTAACAGTCTTTGGACTTCGGCTTTCGCAGCTTGTGTTCTGTCTTTCGATAACTTTCTGAGTTTTTGCTTTTTCGGCCTGAAATTTGGGTCGATGTTTAACTTGTGTTCTATGACATCCCTGCTTACTCCTCCTAAGTCTTGTGCACACCAGGCGAAGATATCCTTGTTACTTCACAGGACTTGTATTAGCTTTTCTTCTTCTTCTTTTGATAGGTTTGTGCCGATGATAACTTGTCTTTCTGGCATCATTGGGTCGATTGGTACTTTCTTTGTATCTTCGCAAGGCTTTGCTTTTTCTTGTATCTTCATGTTTTCAGTTTCAAGCTCATCATCTTCTTCTTGTATCACGTGGATATTTTTGAAAGCTGGGCTTGCATCTCTTTCTATGTTTCTTGCCTCTGTTTGATCGCCAAAGATGGTTATGATGCCATTGACTGCTGGCATCTTCATGCATAGGTATGGGTAGCTTAATATGGCTTTGAAGGCATTTAAGCTTCCCCTTCCAAAGATTGCATTGTATTGGCTATGTATTTTGACAACATCAAATGCTATTTGCTCTGTTATCGCATTATTCACTGTTCTAAATGAAATTGGCAAGATAATTCTGCCGATAGAGTTTATTTTCTTTCCGGCGAAGCCAACTAATGGGTGCTCAGCTCTTCCCAAAGTTTTTCTATCAATTTGCATTGCGTCTAAGGTTCTTGTGAATATTATGTCTACTGAGCTGCCACCATCTATCAGAATTTTTGTTACTGCCCAGCCTTCGATGTTTGCTTCTATGACCATCGCGTCCATATGCGGGTAATCTTTAAGTTTGAGATCTTGTTCAGAGAATGTGATTGGCATGTGGGACCATCTTATTTTTATGAATGGACCTTCGATTGCTATGGAGTTTACTCTTCTAAAATAATTTCTTCTTTCATTTCTTGTATCAAGCTCCATGCTGTTTCCTTCGAAGATTGTCATAATTCTGCCTTTGCTTGGGATGATTGCATTTCCATTGCTTGTTGACGCTTCGGATGTTGGATGAGGGAAATTGTTGTGTTGAATTTGGTTGTTGCTATTTGTAACTGAACTTTTGGGGTGAAAACTTTGCTGTTGACTTGGGCCCCATTGATTTTGCGGGCACATTGCTATCGGCTGGCAATTGTAGATTGGCGGAGGTGGTGGCAACATGTGTTGAGGGTAAGTTATTGGCAGGTAACTTGTTCTTTGGGGAGCTAGATGATTGATAACTTTCAGCTGCGAAGTTGCTCCATTTTCTTCGTGTGCTTCTTCAATGCTTTTCTTTACTTTTGGGCACATCTTCGATGTGTGGCCAACCCCTTTGCCGTGTATGATACAGTACATTTCTTCGGGCGTCAAAATTTTTCTTTCAAAGTTTTTGCTTTGGTTGTTATAGTTTGGCCTTTGTTGGAAATTTTCCTTGTAATTTCTGTTGCTTTGGTAGTTTCTTTGATTGCTTGAGCTTGGACCTTGGCAGATGACTTCGCTTGAGTTGTTGATATGGTTTATTCTCTAAAATGGTCTTCGCTCTGTGTTTGTCACTCTTGAGTGTTAGAAGTTGTTGTTTGCTCTTGACTTGTTCCTTTCCCGTTTTCTTCTTCTGTTCTTTTTCTATAGTCTTCGTCGGATTTACAGTACTTTCTCATTTCTTCATATAGTTTTTCAACTGTGGTTGGTCTTTCCCTTTTGAAGTGTGAAGAAAGTTGGCCTGCTCGTAGTCCTTTGATTGCTGCTATGATGACAACTTCGTCTGGTATGTTTAGAATTTGAGCTTTTGTTTGTACAAATCTTTTATAGTACTGGCTCAACGGTTCTTTTGGTTACTGCTTGATGTTGAAAAGATCGTCACTGGTGAGCTCAACTCTTTGTAATCCTTGGAAATCTAGGAGCAAGGTTGTGCGAAGTTGATCCCAGGATTTTATTGACCTTGGTTTTAGCGAAGAGTACCAGTGCTGCGCTGGTCCTCTTACTGCCATGATGAGCGACTTCGCTAGGGTGTTCGCATCTCCCTCGCTTGATGCTACTGCTGCTTCGAAGCTCATAAGGAATTGTCTTGGATCAGACATGCCATTGTAAGTTGGGATGATATTGAATTTGAAGCCTGCTGGCCACTTCGCTAGTTGAATGTCAATTGACAAGGGCAACTCTGTATCAACTGTTGCTATTTGACTTTGGTTTTCTTTTCTGTTGGTGTTTTTTCTTGCTGAGTTTAGATCTTAAATCATGACTTCGCTCTTGTTTTCTATTTTGTCATTGTTCTTTCTTAGTTCAGCCTCTGCTTCTGCGATTTTTTGCCTCAAAGACTTTTCTCTTGTCCTTGCCCTTGCTTCCTCCAGCTGTTTTTTCTTGATAATGAGTTGTTCTTTGAGTTATTTGAGCCTTCTTTCTTCGTTCTGAGCTTCTTCATCTTCTTGCGAACGTCTGTTTTCTATTTCTGACTCATCTTCTAAAAGTGGGTCTTTGTCTTGGTTTGAATTGTCTCCAGCCGAAGTTGCTTTTTTGTTGGGTCTTGCCATTTTGTGTCCACGTGGTGGTCGTGGGTGTCTTCGATCACACAAAAAGACGGTGCCAGATGTTGGTTTGAGGATGTTGGGTGATGAAATCACATTCGCATGAGTAAGATGAACACAATATGCCGTTCCCAATTATATTCCATCCTCTTTAAAATTTACATCCCAAGGGGTATTTATAGACCCCCTGGCTTCGTCATTTAAAGTACCTTACAAACATGGTCATAGCATTCTTACACATTTAGCTAAAAAGTACATCGACGAAGTGGTGAAACACACTTCGCCCCTTCTCTTTTGTCTCCTCGAACAACTTTAGGCCTGATCCTAATTTCTTGACTTGGCTAACAACCTCGCTGTTTCTTCATGCGAAGTCATCATGACCGCTTTGCTGGTCATCAAGAATATAGCGAAGTCCTTCAAATCATCTTCGCCATGTGTCCTGAAACATGTGAAAGCATATATGCGAAGTTCAAAATTTACAGCGAAGTACCCACGTGGTCTTCGCTGAGCTTCCGAGGTGTAGTGAAGCCATCTTCGCCAATCAGCTTGAAATATGCGAAAATTCATGAGCGAAGTCGAAAATACGTGCGACGAAGTATTTACGTTATCTTCGCTATATTCGTTAGCATCTCATATGTTTGTAATGAAATGTTTGTCTCCAAAGTTTGGAAAGGATGTTTGTATGTCAAAGTTGTTCCCCAACAATAATTTTCTTACAACATATTGTAACTGTTCTTGTTCTTCCATATTTTCTACACATATTTCATATTAAATGACCGTCAGAAACTTAGAACATGTCAATAATGTTGTGGAGTCTACCGAAAATTAGTTTTATATAGGTGTACTTATCGAACCTACGGAGGTCCCTAACGCAAAATAACTTTTCATTAGAATCAAGAAACTCCTCCGGATCTACCATTCTGCTATGCCCTTGTTACCTTTTAGTAGTATTTTTTCATTATAATATATTTCATGGACATAAGTCTAGATTAGTTGTAATCATTCACAAACTAACAATGGTCCCTTAATATGTCTTCTTGATTAACTCCAAGGTCATGAATTTCATTGAGATATTTCTTTTCAGGTTTAAGCATTGGGTTAGGAGTGGGTGGTGGTACAACACTTTTGCTTCTAGCACTTGGTGGACCCCTCATAGTACGTAAAATCAAACTACATAGAGTGAAGAAGATGAAATGAAAAAATTTCAACCAAAATCATGGGTTATTGTTGAAGCAATTAGTATCAAGCAACACAGACATTGGTGAAAGAATGATAATTTCTCTAAGAGGTCTAGAGAAGGATGATAATTTCTGTAAGAGATCTAAAGAAGGCCACAAAAACTTTTGATAGCTCTCGTGTGGTAGGTGATGGAGGGCACGGAGTTGTGTTTAAAGGAATTCTAGGTCTACATGTTGTGAAAATCAAGAAATCAAAAATAATAGTGCAAAGAGAAATCAAGGAATTCATAAATGAAGTTGTAGTTCTTTCTCAAGTAAAGCACAGAAATGTGGTGAAGCTCTTAGGATGTTGCCTTGAAACAGAAGTCCCGCTACTAGTTTATGAGTTCATTTCAAATGGAACCCTTTATAATCATCTTCATGTTGAAGGACCGATTTCATTATCGTGGACTGATAGAATAAGGATTGCACTTGAAATTACTAGAGCTTGTCCTATCTACACTCAGGCTCTTCTATGCCGATAGTTCATAGAGATATTAAGTCATCCAATATACTTCTTGATGATAGTTTAACAATAAAAGTATCTGACTTTGGAGCTTCAAGGTATATCCCAATTGACCAAACAGGAGTAACAACTACTGTTTAAGGAACACCGGGATACTTAGATCATGTGTATCATTACACAGGTCGACTAACAGACAAAAGCGATGTCTTCAGCTTTGGTGTTCTTCTTATAGAATTGATTACTAGAAAGAAACCATCGATCTATAGGCCCAATGATGGAGATAATCTTGTTTTGCATTTTGAGAAGATGCTCACAACAAGTAACCTGGCAAGTATAGTAGATTCTCAAGTCATGGAAGAGGAAGACGGAGACCTCCAAGAAGTAGCCTCCCTTGCAGTCATGTGTACTAAATTGAGGGGAGAAGATCGACCTACAATGAGAGAAGTGGAGATGAGACTTGAAAACTTGTTATTGAAGGAAAAACTTGTCCCATGTATTACAACAACAATGAGAAATAATGAGGATGAGACACAGCTTCAGTGCATGGAAATTGAACCGATAACTAACAACACAAGCAGACAATACACTATGGAAGAGGAGATATTATTATCGGCAAGTTACCCTCGATGAACTTGTGTAGTAGTGACTCGTGAATAATAATTAACTTCGCTTGCTGTGTTGAAAATTATTCAAATAAAATCTTTGAGGAATGCATTTTTTTGTAATATAAATTTCACACGGTTCTTTACATGAACACTAAAGGTAGTATAGTGATATATTTACCTTTTTGTTAATTGAACATCGAATGTTCTTGATCTGTTTTCTAGTGTGCTGTAAGCTTCTAAGATTCTAGTATTTAAAAAGTAGAATATTGGACAATCGTATTAGTGGGAGAATGCAACTAAGGCCTATTTATGCTTGCAATGATGAGAGGCAGATCTAGAGCTATGAAGCCATTTTGGACACCAAAATGTGGATTGCTAAGAACACAATCTTCAGTCAATCAATGAACAAACATAGCTCGCTATGACGACCACCAGTGCATGTTCCTCTGGATTAGAAACCACAAATACAGAACAGATGTGCTGGTTGAGTTCAAGCAGCAAAGAATAATATCCAACATAGCTTGGAAAAAAATTGCCAGGGATACTACAACTACAAGACTCAACTGACTAGCGTACGTAACACACGTTATCGCAGGTGAATGTGGACTCAAAACATTTTTATGTTTTAGTATTATTTTTTTCAAAAGAATATATAGCAAGGGTTTGTTTTACAGTAGTTTTATTAGAAGAAAACAAATTCATAGGAGAAATGTGTTCCAAAATCGGCACAACTCGAGTAAGCCACAAGCAGTACAGCTAAACACAAAACACTCGCATAAAAAGAGAACAGAGAATTAACCCTGTTGTTCCACAGGATCAAGGCCAGATTTCGACCTTCCTTGTTCTTATTGATTCTTCTTTGACTTCTTTTCTTTCCACTTTTTTGTCTCTTGACTTCAAGAGGCCCTGTAGTGCGTCGCGTTTTCCTAAAGGTGGCGTGTCAAAGATCTAAGTCCCCCCTGCTGTATACCTGCAGACAAGGCACAACAACTATCAGTAATAATATATGAATTTGCGTGAGACAAAAATCTAGGTAAGTTGACGAGTCTAGGAGAATAAAATTTACTTTATCTGCAAATGTAAGCCAAAGGCAATCGCCCGAATCTTGAGGTGACGCGCGTCAAAATTGCTGGCTCAGGGCGGCAGCACCGGCACACCGTGTTAGAGAAACTATACTTTGGAGCTGAGCATACTCTAAAGTATACTCTAGAGTCAAAATGGTCGGCAGCGCCGAATCCTAGTGCACTAAGCACTAACGAACAACTGTTACAGACAGCGTCATGGAAAAAAAAACAAATAGAACAGGTCAGTCCACACTTGCATATATATAACTATATAGGGTGTCAGTCTGTTAGTGCGTTGACAATAGTAAACTCAAGTGTCACTGTCGCCTTTCATCCTTCTATAATTCCCTACAGTTGTGGTACTGTGAACAAACCAGACCCCAGGCAAAGCACCTATCTACCTACATGAAGTTCTCATGCCTCCTCCTCGTCTGTCTTCTGGTTTCCATGCCATCTGAGCTCACCGGCGCCGCCACAGACGTCCCGGTGGCACCGAATCCCGGCTGCCCAACGAGCGCGAGGTGCGGTGACATCGACGTCCCGTTCCCGTTCGCCTTGAATCAGCGGTGCGCAATCACCAAGCGCTTTCGTCTCACCTGCACGACGACTGCGGCCGGCCGGAAGTTGCTGCTCCATGATGATGGCCATGGCAATAAGTTGGAGGTGATCAACATCGACGTGCCGGGTAACAGGGTCCGGGTCAAGGCTCCTATCTCTCGGCAGTGCTCCAATCAATCCAGCGAAGCGCGGATAAACGTCACCGGCATGCCTTACGTGGTATCACACGAGGATAACACAATCGTCGTTCTCGGTTGTGAAAGTTCTGCCACCATGGAAGGTCGCATAGTAAGTAATCTTAGTAAGGTTATATACATTCAGCACTCTAAACATATACTCCCCTGCTAGCTGACATGAAACCTCGTGTCACTGCGCAACATTTCGCAGTTCAAATTCGGCTGCAGGACAACATGCAATGATCCTTCCAAGAACGGCTCATGCTCCTTTGATGCTGGGTGCTGCAAGGTGAAATTCTACCCGACGAAAGTGCGGGACATTCAAGTCTATTTTGACGACCCATTGCAGAACGCCACTCAGAATCAGATTCAGAGGCAGGGCTACTCTTGCAGCTATGCCACTGTGATGGAGAGCAAAGCCTTCGACTTCAGCACCACTTATCTCAACTCGACGGCGTTCTATGACACAAATAATGCAGAGGTACCTGTTGTGATGTTATGGGGGATCACAAGGAATGACTGTGAAGCTGCAAAACTTGACAAGGAAGTGCCCTATGCGTGTGTTGCTAACAATAGCGAATGCACCGACGCTGATGCCGGCTACTCCTGTACGTGCTCCCATGGATACGAAGGCAACCCTTACCTCCTCGACGGGTGCACAGGTTCATCTACGTGCTTACTATTGCCCTATAGTTTTTCTCTATAATAACCGTATCATTGAAAGTGTCATTTTTTTTTATTTTTAGACTTTTATTTAACCGTTTATCTTATTTAAAATTATTCTATAAATATTATTTATGACTTATTTTATCATTAGATATACATTAATAATAATTTATTTATTTTATTATTTATATAAAAATTTTAAATAAGATAAATGATCATATAAAAAGTCTAAAAATAAAAAAGATATTTTTAATGGGACGGAGAAAGCACCTCTCTTTCCTGTTATTGGAAGGTAAGACCAACAATCGTACTATCATTAATTAAACAAAAAGCATTTGACGCGCTATAGGGCGGTTGTAGGGCAAGCAATAAGCATAAAAAAGAACACCAGAAAAAATTGGAGTCGGATACATCCAAGCACTGTAGCAATACGAGTTCTGTACTCTTTTCCCTCAAATCTTGTGAGGGGTGCAAATCCGTGATCCAGACTCAAAACAACATGTATGAGTAATAATTAAACAAAAAACATTTGACGGCCTCTATGCATCTGTGGTCTCCGTCCATCCATTCGGATCAAAAAGTTAAGATTTGAACTCTCCTTAAAGAATCTTGTCAACCTTCATGAAAATTATTTATTTCATATTAAATTCACATTTATTCCTTATATATGCACTCCTAGGTGTTACAATGATATCCATATGTGTTAAATGAATAAACCGAGATGGCAAAGATAAGAAATTTGGATAGTTATGGGTAGTAAACTTATCCATGAACTTTGAATATTTATGCCTCTGATTGGAAGATTCTAGCCCGCTGCGGTCACGACTGTCCAGGCGGCGCGTGCGGTGCTGGCTGGAGGGGATGAGTGGGTTACCGCGGGGTTCACGGCGATCTCTCAGTTCCTTGTAGTGGCCGCTGAGCCTTAGCGCTGTGCACTTTGTTTGTCGCGCGATTGTCCAAAATGTAGCGTGTTACAGTGAAACACGGTGGTCTCGGACTTTCCATCCCAGCAGCTCGCCATGGATGGACTCTGATTGTATTGTGTTACCCTCTTTTTAATGAAATACACGTGAAGTCATGTTGAAAAAAAAAATTCTAGCCTGCACAAGAGCATGGTTGATGTCTACTACATTTACATTTGCTTTTTCACATATGGAATTTTATATCAATAGTTTTTAACTTGTTTATCTTCTAGACATAGATGAGTGTGAGAACCCAGAAGCTAACTCATGCCACGGTGTCTGCCTAAACTCCCCTGGGAGTTTCCAGTGTCAATGTCGACGAGGGACCTATGGAGACCCTTGGAGAAAAGGCGGATGTATCAAGAACTCTGCCATAGGTACATGTCACTGTGTGCACTTATTACTCCTTGTATTTTGAACATAAAGTCTCTTTAGTTTAAGTAAAGTTTATCTATAATAACTTTGTAGAAATATGCCGACATTACAATATGAAATTAATTTTTTATTACACTCATGCTGAAATATATTTTGGCAGTATATATATTTTCTACCAGGAGAACATCCCACGCGTTGCTGCAAAAACTAACGATTTAGAATGAAATTTAACTAATTCATATAATTCTTAGGAATAGAATAATTATTTTAAACTAATGTTAGTAGATAGCATGCCATGCTGATGTGGATAACTAAAAGTATGTTAGTGGATAATGCTAACATGGATATCATAATTACTTATACTAATAAACTTTAATTATAAATGATAGTGGACTGATTAAGTGGACACCTTGCATGTCAAGAGAATTGCTTAGTGGAATTTTGCTTTATAAGAGTTATAGATTACATATGTTAATCCGATGCTCTGTTTTTCTCCCCACTAATTAATTATCCGGTATATTGAATTCTTCTCTCATCTTTTGTAGTGTTGAATAGTACAGTCAAAAACATTGTGAATGCAAATTTCCAAGCATGTATATATTTGCCAACATCCTACTAGTTATAAAAGAAAACACATACAAGCTATATTTATCGGTCCGCCCCTACTGTCTATATAGACGATGCTTTCTTATAGTCAGTGCTTTCGTCCCCCCCCCAATGGATGCGAAGGTACGGAATCATGAAAGCCTACTTGCAACACCTTCATCCCCAAAGTAGAGCACTTGAATATGGTAGTATGATCATCATCTCCTAGCCTTGCTTAACTCCATCTTGTGGACCTAGCTCAATACTTAATTATATACGGATTAGTTGTAATCATTCACTAACTAAAATTTGTCCATTAATATGTCCTAACTCCAAGGACATGAATTTAATGGTGTATTTCTTTCAGGTTTAAGCATTGGGTTAGGAGTGGGTGGTAGTACAACACTGTTGCTTCTAGCACTCGGCGGACCCCTCATAGTACGTAAAATCAAACTACAAAGGTTGAAGAAGATGAAACAAAAAAATTTTAAACAAAATCATGGGTTATTATTGAAGCAATTAGTATCAAGCAACACAGACATTGGGGAAAGAATGATAATTGCCCTAAGGGATCTAGAGAAGGCCACAGACAATTTTGATAGATCTCGTGTGGTTGGCGGTGGAGGACACGGAGTTGTGTTTAAAGGAATTATAGATCTGCATGTTGTGGCAATCAAGAAATCAAAGATAGTTGTGCAAAGAGAAATCAAGGAATTCATAAATGAAGTTGTAGTTCTTTCTCAAGTAAACCATAGGAATGTGGTGAAGCTCTTAGGATGTTGCCTTGAGACTCAAGTCCCGCTGCTAGTTTATGAGTTCATTTCAAATGGAACCCTTTATAACCATCTTCATGTTGAAGGACCAACATCACTATTGTGGGCTGACAGAATAAGGATTGCACTTGAAATTACTAGAGCTTTGTCCTATCTACATTCAGGCTCTTCTATGTCGATATTTCATAGAGATATTAAGTCATCCAATGTACTTCTTGATGATAGTTTAACAGCAAAAGTATCAGACTTTGGAGCTTCAAGGTACATCCCAATTGATCAAACAGGAGTAACAACTATTGTTCAAGGAACATTGGGATACTTAGATCCTATGTATCACTACACAGGCCGATTAACGGACAAGAGCGATGTCTTCAGCTTCGGTGTTCTTCTTATAGAATTGATTACTAGAAAGAAACCATCCAACTATAGGTCCAACGATGGAGACAATCTTGTTTTACATTTTGAGAAGATGCTCACGACAAGGAATCTAGCAAGTATAGTAGATCCTCAAGTCATAGACGAGGAAGATGAAGACCTCGAAGAAGTAGCCACCCTTGCAGTGATGTGTACTAAATTAAGGGGAGAAGATCGACCTAGAATGAGGGAAGTGGAGATGAGTCTTGAAAACTTGTTTTTGAAGAAAAATCTTGTCCCATGTATTACAACAGCAAGGAGAAACAATGACGATGAGACACAGTTTCAGTGCATGGAAATTGAACAGGTAAGCAACGACACAAGCAGACAATACACTATGGAAGAGGAAATGCTATTATCGGCAAGTTACCCTCGATGAACTTGCGTAGTCATGACTTATAAACAATGGACAACTGAGAGCAATGTGTAGTAACTTGTAAGCTTGTATAAAAAAATTGACCTTTTTTTTATTGGACGTCTAATGTTCTTGATTTGTTTTCTAGTGTGTAGTAACTTGTAAGATCCTAGTATTTAAAAGCAGAGTAATGGACAACTGTATTAGTAGGAGAAAGCAGCTAAAAGTGTTCTCTGTGGGCCATGTATGCTTGCAATGATGTGAGGCAGATCGAGAGCTGCGAAGACATTTTCGGACACTGAAATGTTGGAACACAATCTGCAATCAGTGAATGAAATGCAGTTCGCCATGATGACTACCGGTCCATCTTCCTCTGGATTGAAAACAACATTCAGAATGGTGTTAGATGAGTTCAAGCTGCAAAGAATAATATCCAACATACCTTGGAAAAATTGCCAGCGGTACTGCAACTACAAGGTTCATTGACTAGCGTTGAGTAATCCACTGAACGTTATCCTGAACTAGGCGTACCCACCTCACATCATTGTGGGTCTGAATGTGGATTCGAAACAGTTTACTGCTCAGGGTTATTTTTTTCCCAAAAGAATAGGAAGGGTTTTACCATAGTTTTATTAAAGGAAAACAGTTTCTCCCAATTTATAAAAGAAGTGGGTCCCGAAAATTACACTACTAGGAGTAAGCCACTAGGCAGTACATAAGAAGATAGCAGAGAAACAAGCCTGAAGAAGGGCACGAGAATTTTGAAGGTTATTTTTTGAAGCACTCTGCACCAACTCTTAAACATTATTGTATGTGTGATTAGGTTTCGTGTGAATCTCAGAAAAATGTGCTGCGCATGAGCAGCTTAAGCATTAACTCTTTTTTTTTTTTGCCAAAAACACACACACACGCTATGTCCATATTTTTCTTTGCATGCTTCTTAATTAAATAGAGCTAATTTACTCAAAAAAAATATAAATAGTGCTAACGTCGTTCATTTAGTTTAAGAGTCATCTCTGACTAAACTTAGGCGACGCGGCTTCGACTCTTTGGTGAGAAAGATCCCAGGAACAGAACCTTGTATGCCGATGAAGCCGAGTACACCCCATCTGAAGACCGTCTCCAAACCAGCCTGTCCGCTACACAATCCCGGCCTCCCGGAGCTGCACCCGCTCGAGCATATCCCAGGCACGGAAGTAGTCTGTGAGAACCTGTTCTGCCAGCGCACCACCTCCGATCACGAATTCCGGCCGCAACCGTCTTGGAACGTCTGCTCCTAGGCACGGCAGAGAAGAGTGCAGGCGCAAGCTAAACTGACAGAGTGAGTATAGCAACAGAGTAGCTCAACGTTCTCTAAAAAAAAACAGAGTAGGCTCAACAGCAACCTGAAGTGGCGCCGCCGTGGCGGTACCCATCGAGTCCGGCCCACTGCCTAGCTTGGCACTAACGATGGCAACTGAAGAGGACGCCGTGTCTCTGAACGTCCTGTTGTTCCTTCTCTTTCCACAACATCTGGCGATGTCAGGCACCCGCCTCCGATAACGGATTCCACCCGCAACCTGTCCTGGGGTTGGGGGAACATTATTGTTGACTCCATGCCGCTGCGATCCAGGCGCTGTTGAGGATTATAAGGTGGAGAACATGAGTTATATTTGGGCATTTGGCAAGGATAAATGGGATTATCATGGATGGTGAACCTGCTCGTTCAGATGATCCAAGATGGGAATGGCAGGACGCATGCAGAGGTGAAACAAAATGAATGGATTCATCGAAGGCGAGATTTCTTGGAGATCTTTTCAGGCAGACTTAAGCATTACTGAAATTGGTGCTAAAGCCATATAGGGTACATGCGGCTGAATCTTGGTGACATGGAAGAACAAGTTCCTCCACCTAAGATTGTTGAGCTTGATTATTTCTTCCTTGTTCTTTTTTCTTTTTTTTTCTTGTTGCCTTTGAATAACTCATGTCATGGTATTGATATATTATACAAAATAGATGACCCCCCGTCATCTGTTTTGAAATCATAGTGTACATGCCACTTTCAAGCGTTACACAAAACAGGAGTTTGAATGAATGTTATAAGTTCCATAACAAAAAGACAAATAAGAATATTTCAACTGTTTTTACATTTGAGTCCACGAGATAACTTTTTGTAACCACTAGAATCCGGATGGGAGACATTTGTCAGCAGTGCTGGCTGTGTGCTGAGGCTGAGACCAACCGCAGCGGCTTCCGGTACCGCGTCCTCCAGGACCGCGATACCGGAAAAAGGCTCGCAACGGGGTCCTGGGTCGGCTCCGGTAAAACACCGGACGCCCCCCGATCCGGTCTCTGTCCAGGCAGTACGGCGTCCTCCGGTACGCACCACGAGCGGGCCCGCGCTCGTCCTGCGCCCGCCCGTGAACTCCACCGGCCTCGCTCGCGCTAGGAGAGGGAAAAGGGGAGGAGGAGGTCCAGCTGCCGGCCCCGCGTCGGAGAGGAAGGCCCGGACGTGGAGGAGAGGAGGAGCTGCGCCGCGCCGGACGCGCGCTGGGGATCTTAGGGGCGCAGGAGCAGGGGCGCCGGAGCTCCGCCGCTGCGCCGGCGACCGCGCTAACCGCGCCCGTCGGAGAGGAAGGAGGAGAGGACCGCCGTCGCGAGCTCGCCCGACGCCCAATGCCCCGCCCGAGTGGACCGGCCGACGCGCCAGCCGGAGGGAGCAGAGGAGCTCCGCGGTGTCCGTCCTCGTGCCCGTGGCTGCCGGAGCTCTATGGCCGGCGGATCTCCATGGCCGCCATCCCCGCGCGAGTAGAGGAGCTCCGGTGAGGGAGGCGCCACCGCGAGCCCCGAGCCCGCCGGTGAGGGCTTGCCTCGCCCTCCGCAACCTCATCGGGGCCGATTCGAGCCGCGCCGGCCTCCATGGACGCGCCCAGGCCGGCCGATTTCGTTCCGCTGCGCCATGGGAGCCATGCGCGGCGCTGACGGAGAGAGCAGGGAGGCGCCGGCAGAGGAACCGTGGAGAGGAGGCCGCCTGTGCATAGGATGGCCCGGGCCCGAACCCTGGTGCCCCCGCTCATGAATCGGGAGCCCTGGTGCGCCCGCCTCCATCGCCGCCGCTGCCGACCGCCGCCTCGACGCCGGCGGCCCCTTCTTCGTCCTCCACCTTCCCCTCCCCTCCCACCTTCGGCTCCCTCCATCTTCGTTCCCCCTCTCCCGATGCCCGCCTACAGCGCACGGAGGATGGCCATGGCGGTCTTCCCTGCTCGCTTGTCGGGGAGGAGGATCTCGCCGGGTTCGTCGGCCGTCGGGTGGCAGCTCTCCCTCTCCGCGGCCATGGCTGGCCCACGCCCTTCTTCTACTCCATCCGCGCCGCGCGCAGCAGCTCACCGGCCATCCGCATGGGGCTCCTCCAGCGGCGGCATGGGCATCTTCCCCGATGGTGGCTCCTCCCATAGCGGGCGCAGGCAGCCATCTCCACCGCGCGCGGCTCATCCCCGGCACGCGGCTCCTCCCAGGCGGGCAGCCTCACCGGCGCAGGCGAGGGCTTCCTCCCAGCGCGTGGGGAGAGGAGGAAGCTAGGAGTGAGAGAGAGAAAGGAGGGAGGAGAGAGAGTGGCCGGGAAGAGGATAGGAAAAATAAAAATGTTGACAAATAGGCTCCTTAATGGATAAAGTATGCTGTAAAGGATGTATGAGTGCGCAAGAAATTGGCATAGAGAAGAGAATATCGATGACCAGGACAGAATATTTTTTTTAGAGAAGGAATTTAGAAGAACATGAGTGTGGGTAGTCTAACGCGTCTAAGTGTGAGACAAAAAATCTAAGCGGGTAGATTAGGTGAGTCCAGCAGAATGAAATTTACTCTCTGCAAATATAAGCCAATGCAATCGTGCGAACATCGAGGCCAGTGATGCATCAAATTGCCCGCTCGGGGCGGCAGACGGCACCGCCGGCATACCATTTCCACGGGAAGAAGTTAAGAGACACGTCGTTTCAGCCTTTTAGAAACACGTCGGGGCGGTAGACGAGCCGTTCCAGGCACAGGCAGCATCATGAAAAAAACCTAAGGCCTCGTTCAAATGCACTCAAAATTTTAAGTTTTACACTCTCTCTTCATCACATCAATGTTTAACCACTTGTATGGAATATTGAATGTAGTTAAATGAAATAATTAATTATATAGTTTAGTTATAAATTACGAGACGAGTCTTTTAAATTTAGTTAATTCATAATTGGACAAACGAAAGTGCTACAGTAGCAAAGTTGAAAAAATTTCAGCATCTAAACAAAGCCTAAATTAGAAAAGGTCAGTCTACACTTGCATATGCAGTGCGTCGTTGACACTAGTAAGTAGTAAGTCAACTTTCTATGTGTCTAATCCTTTATAATATACCCTTTACAGCTGTGGTACTGCGAAAAAGAAACCAGACCCAGGCCAAAGCCTATTATGGAGTTCTCACGCCTCCTCCTCGTCTGCCTTCTGGTGGCCGTGTGGGAAGTGCTCGCGGCCGCCGCCGCAGACGTCCCAATGTCACCGAAGCCCGACTGCCCAACGAGCGAGAGGTGTGGCGACATTGAGGTCCCGTTCCCATTCGCCTTGAATCGGCGGTGCGCAATCACAAAGCAATTTCGTCTCAACTGCACGACGACTGCGGGCGGCATAAATCTGTTTCATGATGATGGCGATGGTAACAAGTTGGAGGTGATGAAGATCAACGTGACGGAAAACAAGGTATGGGTCAAGACTTCTATCTCCCGGCAGTGCTACAACCAATCCACGAAGGCGATGATAGTATATGACGAAGTGGGGATGAACATTACCCGCATGCCTTACGCGCTATCACACAAGGATAACAAAGTCATTGTTCTCGGGTGCACAAATCTTGCCTACATGCTCATCAAGAGTGTAAGTAATCTTAATATTTCACTGCACTATAAACATACTCCCTCTGTCCCTAAATAAATAGATTTCTAGTGTTATCTTAATTTAAACCTTTCAAACTTTGAACTTTAGAAAAAAACCTGTCAAGATTATTTATGACACAAATTAGTATCATTTGATAATACTATAAAATATATGTTCCTAATGTTCTTTTATGTTATAGATATTGTTAGTCTTTACTATAAAATTAGTCAAACTAAAGGTAGTTTAACTTCACTGATTTTTAGGAATTTTTTTGATGGGAAGGAGTACTATTAGATATGAACTAGCTGATATGCCTGTCGCTGTGCAACCTTCGCAGTACTCAATCGGCTGCTTGTCGACATGTGACGACTCATATGCTCCCAGGGATGGCACATGCTACCCTATTGCTGGGTGCTGCCAACTGGACCTCCCGTTCATGACGCGCAAGCGGTCTACTCGAAGTTCTTTCGACCCGTCGTACAATACCAGTCAGATATGGAAGAAGAGCCCTTGCAATTACATTACTGTTATGGAGAGCAAAGCCTTCAACTTCAGCACCGCTTATCTCACTTCGACAACATTCTATGATACACACAACGCAAGGGCACCTGTCGTGATGGCATTGGGGATTACAAACAAGAGCTGTACACCTGCAAGAGAAGACAATAAAGTGACCTATGCGTGTGTTAGCAGTAATAGTGAATGTTTCCGCACTGATGCCGGCTACGCCTGTAGGTGCTCCAGGGGATACACAGGCAACCCTTACCTCATCGACGGTTGCAAAGGTTCATTTTCATATCCAATATTTTGCTATATATAGTTTTTCTATGCAAATGCTCCTTTATTTATTTTTAGTAAATAACCCATCTTTTCACATGTAAGGTAAGAACAACAGTCTTAGAATTACTAACTGGACGCATCATTATTTAGACATTAATTAATTCTCATGAGAGGCGCTACAAGAAAAAAAGGAAGACAAATTCTAGCTAATTCAATTAAACAGAATACTCTAGTCATCATTGACAGTAATAATCACTGGGTCTAATTATCCATTAACCCATACCACTACACAATTCAGCCTGTGACTATGCATGGTTTTCCTCCACATTTGTAGTTTCCTTTAATTTTGTGATACAATTCTATGTGTATTAACATGAAAACTGATATAATCATTGCTTCCTAATTACATGTATATGTGATGTAAATGGTGACGCGGATCATGTAGGTACACCTAAGTAACTTTTTGCTATACTAACTATAACAGAAGCTATACCTAACATAGTATATCTTTTCATAATATAATTTATATGTGAATTTAGGGAGTTCATTTATGTAATATTTGATAGTGATGGAAATCAGTAATCTAGATGCAAATTTAAAAAAGGTTACATGTAGTTGTTTTTTCATAATAGTATAGGGTGGGTTCTTTCTTATGTTATTTCTATAATGACATGATGGGTACGGTAGATGCATATTTATGAGCTACCTTAAATTATTTTTTCATATTTTCCTAGGCATGTAGCTTAGATGGAGATACGGGAGCAAAGCTATTAATTTTAGTGGCTTAGATGGAGTATTTTAGTTATAGGATTAAGAGTTCACTAAGAATATTTGGATTATAGCAAGAATATAATTTATATATAAATTTAGGAGGTGACTTTGAAGTGTTTTATAATGACATATAATTTAAACTATTTCATTAAGGTAGTGGTGTTTGATTTTTTTAAAGAAAAAGAATAGATCCAATGGCTATTATTGCCAATGATGATTATAGTTTTGTAGTTAGATGTTCTTATTTTAAGAATTTATTTATAGGATATATTATTTTCCACTGTGACAAAGGAATTAATACATAGGTTTCAAAAGAACTCTTCATAAATATCTAAAAGTAACCTCTAATAAATATCAAATTGTCATTATGTGTAATTTAATAATGTATTTTAAAATGCCCATAATTTCCATTATGAAAACTATTCTAAATGTATGTACACAAATATCTAAATTAGTCACTTGTACCATTTTAAACACGATGTAAGTAATTATCTAAATTTGAATTTAAGTTACCCATGTCAATATGAAACATTGTTTAAATCAAGCCCCACCCCCACCCCCCACCCCGCCCCAGGTTTTCATCTAGATCAATCTAGCAAGCTATTACTAAAAGTAACTAAAATAGCCCCTTATTTCTACATTAAAATACCACTTTGATCGCTATTAATGTATTAGAAAAACTAACTGAAAGTACACTTATTTTGCATTTGCTTCTCAACCTATGGAATTCTTATATCAATAGTCTTTTAAGTACATATATTTTCTAGACGTAGATGAGTGTGAGAAACCAAAAGCCTACCCATGCTATGGTGTATGCCTAAACTTACTTGCAACATTCTCGGGAAATGCCTACATGGGACCAGCGGAAGCCTTTGGACAAAGGGGGAGTGTACATCAACCAACCCAGGTACCATGCCATTGTGTGCATTTTTTTATTTTTAATCCTTTTGTTTTGAGACAAAGTAGGTCATTTTAGTTTTGATCTAACTTCTCTAATTATTTTTTCTGATTCTAACAACATTTGTAGAAAACTAACCAAAAGGTATATTGTTATCTTGCAACCCTAGAATATATAAACCCTATAAATTATCTTCTTGTCAAAAAGTACATGGCTTAGGGCACCTCTAATGATAACTTGTGAGCTAGCTCTAAGCACTTTATTTTATATTTTAATAGAAGAGATAGAAAAGCTATCTATTGATCAATAACTAGTCTCATACACACATAGGTCATGTAAGCTTGTCACGTGGGTCCATTCATATTATGAGCTATTGCTAAAATTTAACATCAATTAAGCTAGTAACTAGCTCATACTGCTAAGAGTGCCCTTAAAAACCATGTTTGTTATAGTAGTTTTCAAGACACATGTCAAAAATGAAAGAAACAGAGAAAATCCTAAAAAAAACAAAGTAATTATTGAAAATAAGGTGAATTAGTTTTAAATATCTATAAGAATTAACCACAATAAGCCAAAGTACTTATCTATACATTCTTCTAAATTACTTATTTCTAACATTACTAATTCAAAAACTAAACTCAAAACATACATGCAAGTTGCATGGCATCATGTAAACCAAGTTCACAAAGTCCTAGATATGTATCCATGTGACAAGTTCTCTACGAACATCAAGAGTGCTCGAACCATAGAGCATATCAATGCTATAGAGTTAGCTAAATATATGTTGGAAGTTTCCTTATGGAACCTATGATATCCTCACACAAAAGAAAGGTTTATTGGAATCAAGAAAATCGTCATGAGGTACCATTCTGAAATAGGCATTGTTAAATATTTATTTTTATTTCATTATAATATTACATGGATTAAAGTGTGGATTAGTTGTTTTTAATCACAAACAAAATATTTGTCCCTTGCTTAGTTCCAAGGACATGAATTTGATCGAATATTTCTTTTCAGGTTTAAAATTTATTGGGTTAGGAGTGGGTGGTGGTACAACAATTTTGCTTCTACCACTTGGTGGACCCTTCATAGTCCAAAAAATCAAACAACAAAGGTTGAAGAAGGTGAAACAAAAACTTTTCAACCAAAATCATGGGTTACTATTGAAGCAATTAGTATCGAGCAACACGGACATTGGTGAAAGGATGATAATTGCTCTTAGGGATCTAGAGAAGGCGACATACAATTTCGATAGCTCTCGTGTGGTTGGTGGTGGAGGGCATGGAGTTGTGTTTAAAGGTATATTAGATCTGCATGTTGTGGCAATCAAGAAATCAAAGATAATAGTGGAAAGAGAAATCAAGGAATTTATAAATGAAGTTGTAGTTCTTTCTCAAGTGAACCACAGAAATGTGGTGAAGCTCTTAGGGTGTTGCCTTGAGACAAAAGTTCCATTGCTAGTTTATGAGTTTATATCAAATGGAACCCTTTATAATCATCTTCATGTTGAAGGACCGGTATCACTATTGTGGACTGATAGAATAAGGATTGCACTTGAAATTACAAGAGCTTTGTCATATCTACATTCAGCCGCATCTATGCCAATATTTCATAGGGATATTAAGTCATCCAATATTCTTCTTGATGATAATTATAACCGCAAAAGTATTAGATTTTGGAGCTTCCAGGTACATCCCAATTGATCAAACAGGAGTAACAACTATTGTTCAATGAACACTAGGATACTTGGATCCGATGTATCGTTATACAGGTCGACTAACGGACAAGAGCGATGTCTTCAGCTTTGGTGTTCTTCTTATAGAATTGCTTACTAGAAAGAAACCATTCAACTATAGGTCCAATGATGGAGACAATCTTGTTTCACATTTTGAGAAGATGCTAACAACAAACAATCTAGCCAGTATAGTAGATCCTCAAGTCACGGAGGAAGAAGATGGAGACATCCAAGAAGCAGCAGCATTTGCAGTGATGTGTACTAAATTAAGGGGAGAAGATCGTCCTGCGATGAAGGAAGTGGAGATGAGACTTGAAAACTTGTTATGGAAGAAAAGGCTTGTCCCATGTATTACAACAGCAAGGAGAAATAGTAAGGATGAGGCACAGGTTCAATACATGTCAATTGAATCGGTAACTAACGGCACAACCAGACAATACACTATGAAACGGGAAATACTATTATCGGCAAGTTACCCTCGATAAACTTGTGTAATCATGACTCATGAACACTGATCAACTTACTTTGGTTGTCTCTTTAATATTATTTGATTTGATAAAATCTTTGAGCAAATGCATTTGTTGTAATGTATATGCATGGTTCCTTACATGAACACTAAAGATAGTAGTAGTGTGCTTACCTTTTTGTTAATTGAACGTCGGATGTTCTTGTGTGCTGTAAGCTTGTAACTTGTAAGATCCTAGTATTTAAAAGCAGAGTAATGGACAAATGTATTAGTTGGACAATGCAGCTCTAGGCCTATTTATGCTTGCAATGGTGTGAGGCTGATCGAGAACTGCAAAGACACTTTGGACGTGGACAGCTAAGAACAGAATCTGCATCGCCATAACGACCACCGTTCCATCTTCCTCTCATGGGTTAGAAAAATAATCTGAAGGTAGAAGTGAATGTTTACTGTTCAGCACCTGAATTCTGTATAGCACTCCCTTCAAGAACTCATCTGGTTGTTATGTTTTCCAGCCCTCCTAGCTTCTCTCGGATATGCTAAAGCTCAGGATGCAACAAACTGTGCAAATCTCACTGCTTTCAAGCATGAATTTGCACATCAGATTTCCATGGTGATTTTCAGGATTATTGGACATTGCTTAGATTGCAAGTTCTGCCAGAATTTTGCGAGTCCGCCAGCAAACAAGGGAGGGATCCACTGCCAGCCAGCCAGCTAGCTCCATGGCGCTGAAGTAAGGACCAATCAAGGAAACGGAGCAATCATGCATGGATCTGTGTGTGAGAAGCAGCTGGCATGCATGTAAAGGCAAGGCTTGCAAGCTTTCAGATCGCCTCGTCTCCATGGAGACGTCGCCGTCATGGACAGGGATGAGCACTGGCTGCTGCGTCCCGGAAGAAAGCATCGTCACGTGGCCGGTTCGCCGGATTCGTGCGTGGGTGGGGCTAAAGTTGGCCGTGCAGCCCGTCGGCCCGGCACGAGGCCCGTGATTTTGGTCTAGCCCAAGCACGGCACGGCCCGCTGCAGCCTAGGGGCACGGAATGGCCCGTTAATTAAAAACAGACCCGCTGGCGGCCCGATGGTTATCCTCACGCGTGGCCTACTAACAGCCCATAAACTTCTTCATACAAAAGAGCCCACCGGCCCAACATCCAGGCCTGCTAAGTCCCTAACCCTAACTTGTTTTCCCCCAATTGCCCACTCCCCAGTCCCCAGTCCCCACCGGACCGACCGACTCCTGCCCGAGGCAGGCACACAGCGCCGCCGCCGCCGCGCGGGGTAGGCCGAAGGCCGCTTCCTCCCGCAGTCCCGCGCAAGCCCTGCCACGGCGAGCTCCCCTTCGCCACCGCCCCCTTTCTCACCGCCCGCTCCCCAGCACCGGCGCCGGCTTCCCCGCCGTCCTCGTCGCTCTCGACAACTTCCTTGCGGCGGAGATGGTGCGGAGGCCGCCGCCACCTGCGAGCGCTCATGGCGGCGGGCGATGGCGCGAAGGCCGCCGCCACCTGTGAGCATGCGCGGTGGCGGGCGATGGCGCGGAGGCCGCCGCCACCTGCGAGCGCGCGCGGCGCGGTGGCCGCCACCACCTCCATGGTTGCGCCTGCGCCCCCCTCCCCATCTCCTGCTGGCATTTTGGTGGGCCTCGGGCCGACCCGGCCTGCTAAAAAGGCCGTGCTCATCGAGCCGGCCCGGGACGAAAAGTGGCCCAGCAGGCCGTGCCTGGGCCGAAGGCCAGGCCGCGTGCCTGGTAGGCACTGCCCGTAGGGCCCGCATGCCTTCTCGGCCCGTTGCCCATCTTTAGGTGGGGCCGCGTTACTACTCACTGATGTTGCAAACTTGATTGGGGCCTTGTTTAGTTCTCTCCTAATTCCAGCATTGTGACATTACGTAAAAAGAAGATTCTCCGTCACATCAAAATGCTAGCACATGTATGGAGTACTAAATGTAGATAAAATTAAAATCTAATTGTATAGTTTGGTTGTACTTTGCTAGACGAATATTTTGAGCCTAATTAGTCAAAGTTTAGACAATTTTTACCAAATACAAATAAAATGCTATAGAAATTCTAACCCCAATTTAGAGAACTAAACGAGGCCTGGATCCGGATTAGCCACCATTTGCTGATGTCACAGTCTGGTTTCTGCATCGAAAGCTACCCGAATACTAAACTTTAACCATGCCGTGTGATATATTCCCCCAGATATGTCAGACTGCACAAACACCGGGTCACATGCCATCAACATCAAACCATATGAAATCAACAATTATGTCCCCTCTGGAGCGCAGAGCGCAAGAATTTCAGAGGAATTTCACATAAATAAGTTTATTTTCACAGAAAAACTACGTTCCAGGCCCTTGTGCTGATTGCTACGAATAGCTGCTTTGTAATGCCCCAGATTACAACAGAGAAGCATCGTATCAGAGGAAAAACATGCAAAATACTGTGTTTTATGAATCTCTTCAGAAGGATAGTAGCACAGTAGTTACAACAGAGACTTCTCAGAATGACTAAATACTAATAAATATTAAGGAATACAAAAAGGGGCCAATAAAGTTTTGACCATCGTATCCTTAAGATTTGACTGCAGCAGCAGTCGTTTTCAATCCAACCATCTGCTATCTTCCGGAACCCTAGTTACAACAGAAACTTCTCAGAATGAACTAAATAAACATCAAGGAATACAAAAAGTAGGGCCAATAAAGTTTGACCATCGTATCCTTAAGATTTGACTGCAGCTTCAGTCATTTTCAATCCAGCCATCTGGTATCTTGCAGAATTCTAGTTTGAATCCAGCCATCTGGTATCTTGCAGAATTCTAGTCCTATCTTAGAAGTTCAAAAGAACATATGGTCAAATAAAGGAAAAAATTATCTCTGAAAGCAAAACTTATAAATAACCAAGGTCTCTTTAGTTTCACCGGATGCATGTATATTATGCACATTGACAAATCACTGGCTAACGAACTTCAGTAGTCTTTCTAGATCTCTTTACTCAGCTGCCCTCAAATCTCAATCATACGAAAAGGCCGAGAGACTACACAACTTCTAGATTTTTTTGACAGAACTACACAACTTCTAGATTCTTTAGCTGAAACAAGACTCTTTTTTTTCCTCAAATACGCAAAAGGTTTGTGTAACATTGTATTAAGAAGAATAGAGAAAAATTACAACGACGCGCTTATGATAAGCACAACTGAAGGTCTAACAGCCGTCGCCCGGACCGTCCTAACTTACAAGAGTAAGGTTCGATATTACATAAAGGACAACAACCGGGAAGAAGTGGCGCTGCAACCTACGAAGCGGCGTCGGGCGAGTCCTCTCCGACGTCTGAGAGGAACTCTCGACCGTCCCAGCGTTTGGTCGCCGGGAACCGTACGTCCAGAACTTTAATCTGGCTTTCCGACAAGCTCCCGCTAAGCCGGTGTGGCGGAAAGAAGAGTGAGTAGGTTCGATGAAACCTGACCATCTTGGTTGTACAGGCGAAAGCTGCAGGCTGCAGCATTGTCCAAGGGAAAAGCTCTGGGCATCACATCTTGTTGACCCAAAATAATCACAATTATTTGAGAGATATGGCCACTGAAGCATGACAAGAGTAACGTTACAGGCTCAGTCGTGTCCTTTTCTTTCTCTATGGTCATTATATTCCACACAATTATTTGAAGCACTGCAGTAGCAAGGTGCTGAGGATCGCCTCCCTTCTCAGGCTCTCAGCGACAAATCTATTGCCTAGCAGGTTGCCCAATCGCAAAGCCTCCAAATAGATACACAACAGTGGTTCATCTCTTTTTTTTTCGCTAAGGGTGCCCTTGCGACAAGTGTTTTATTAAGTAGAAGTACAAAAAAAAAGTTATGGTTAGTTACAGCAACCCAAGATAATCCATAGATTACGTACTGCAGAAGGGACGATGCCCAGAGCTTTCCCTTGGACTGGCAGGCTCTTGGGTATGCTCCGCGAAACCTTTCAGAATTAGAGCAGCCCTTCACACAGGACGAGATATGGAACACGATCAGCACCATGCCGACGGATAAAGCCCCGGTCCAGCTGGTTAGGGCTTTTTCAAAGCTTGCTGGGAGACCATCAAAGAGGACGTCACAGCCGCAATAAATAAATCATTTCAAATGAACTCCCAAGGTTTCGAACTAATGAACTCAGCAAATATCGTCCTACTACCAAAAAAGTAAGATGCGCTGAGGATCACAGATTACAGGCCCATCAACCTCATCCACGGCTTTGCAAAGCTCTTCGCAAAGATGCTCGCCAACAGGCTCGCCCCTCTACTCAACTCCCTAGTCTCAAATTGTCAAAGTGCCTTCATAAAAAAGAGAAGCATCCACAACAATTTTCTATATGTTCAGACCACGGTGAGGAAACTGCACAAACAAAAAACACCTGCCCTTTTTATGAAGCTCAACATCCATAAAGCTTTTGACACAATTAATTGGAGCTACATGCTAGAGGTGCTCCAAACACTGGGTTTTGGACCACGCTGGCGTGAATGGGTGTCCATCCTTTTCCAAACTGCCACTTCGAGGGTGCTACTCAGTGGCCAGCAAGGATCTTCCTTCAGCCACGCTAGAGGAGTTCGCCAAGGCGACCCCCTATCGCCCGTGCTCTTCATCCTAGCCATGGATCCGTTACAACGTCTTCTCGACTTGGCTACACAAGAAGGAATCCTCACGCCACTACCTCCAGCTGCAGCAAGGTGGAGAACCTCCTTATACGTGGATGACGCAGTCATTTTTTAAAAACCCACTAAAAGATGACCTAGAAGCGATCAAAACTATTCTGCAGGCGTTTGGAAATGTCTCAGGACTCCACATAAATCTGCAAAAGAGCTCCATCCACCCCATCAGATGTGACGAGGTTGACTTGGATCATATACTCGCCTCCTTTGCAGGGGTGAGAGGCACCTTCCTATGCCGATATCTAGGGTTGCAGCTGCATATGCGTACACTTCGAAGGGTCCATGTGCAGCCACTCATCGAGCGCATTGGCCAGAGATTGCCTGGATGAAAGGGGAGATGGTTAAACAGAGCAGGCTGCCTCACCTTAGTCTCCTCAGTCCTCTCGTACATGCCAACTTACCACCTCACGGTATTCCCACTTGCTGCTTGGGCCAGAAAGAAAATCAATAAAATCAGAAGATCATTTCTATGGAAAGGGGAAGAAAATGCAAATGGTGGACACTGCTTGGTCAATTGGCCAACCGTATCCAGACCCAAGGATCTCGACGGCCTTGGGATACCCGACTTGGAGAAATTCGGAAGAGCGATCCGCCTAAGTTGGCTATGGCAAGATTGGGTGGAGATTCCAAACCGTGGGCAGGTGCAGATTTACCTTGCAATGAGCTTGATCGGTTGCTCTTCAATGCATCAACAAAAGTCACAATTGGTGATGGTCAAAAGGCTCGTTTTTGGCACAACAGCTGGCTGGACGGGGAGGCACCAAGACACCTAGCGCCGCACTTATTCGAGCTGGTTGAAAGGAAAAACAAATCAGTCCAACAGAAAATCTGAAATAACAGTTGGATTCGCTCCCTAAGAGGCCGAATCACCAATAGCATCCAAATTGAGGAATTTATCTTCCTTTGGATCAGAATCCAAAGCGTTCAGTTAGCACCGGGTGCACGTGACTCCATTGTCTGGAGATGGACAGCTGATGGAGTTTACTCTACTCGCTCAGCTTATAGAATCCAAATCATAGGATCCTATGGCGGCCTCCGAAATGACCTCATTTGGAAAGCACATGTTGAAAACAAGTGCAAAGTGTTCATCTGGATCCTAGTAAGAGAAAAAAAAATCCTTATGGTGGATAACCTGCAGAAGAGAGGCTGTGTGGAGCCGGATTCTATCTTGTGAGCACTTTGATGGGCAGCTGATCCTACCGCCCCAGGATCCGCTCTTGTTCAAATCGTGGTGGGAGGAGGCTGAACCTAAGTTGGTCAAGGAGAAAAGAAGACGCTTCAATGGATTGGTGATCTACACATTATGGAACTTATGGAAAGAGAAAAATAGGAGAATTGTCAACAACAATCATGAATCAGCAATGCAGGTCGCTTCAAGGATCAAGAACGATATAGAACAGAGGAAAAGGGCTTTCACTGTGAGGGAGTAATTTATATGGTTCCTTTTCCATTTACTCTATGTGGCTTTTCTTTCTCCTAAGTCGGGGCAGGCCCGTGGTCTATACATAAACCTATCTTTTTCACCTTAAATGAAAGCAGAGTTCCTACCATTGCGTTAAAAAAAGAAGAGACGAACTAATAAAAACACATAAACCCAGGCGAGACTCTAAACAAACACACAGCAGTGGTTCATATATCTCGCTTAACAAATCAACCTATGCTATATTACCGAATTGTTTATGCATAAAGCCATCTGTTGCCGAAACACACTGACAGCCGCTGATGGTGAGGACGGACGAGTTAGGGACTCAGGCTCAGGTCCACAGGCTCCTGCGCCTCCTCCATCACGGAGTCGTCAAAATTTGTCCACCTCATCGAAACACCTGATGTCAGCTGGCAACCTGGGTGCGCATCAACAGCGTTTCGTAGCGCGGACAATGCAGCTCTTCGATTGGATTCCCTGGCACCACGGCCCGAAATTCGCACAATGATCTCCTTGAGGCCTGACAGATGCTCGATGCCAGTGGGTGCACCGCCGTGCTTGTCCCATCCTGAAGCGTTGAAGTATATCTCCAGCATCTGGAGCCTGGGCATTGCCCCTGCCTCAAAGATCAGGTATGACATCCTGCTGCACCCAATCTCAAAATGCTTCAAAACAGGGAATCCAGTCCCGCAGATGACCATGTTCTCTCTAGGAGTTGCTTGAATTTTCACGTGGAGATTGGTGAGCGAGGCTAGCTGTGCAAGGATTCTGATGTCCTCTCCAAGCACGTCCTTGACCGAAAGCTGCAGATCCTGGAGGTTCTGGAGCTGTCCAATCCAACTGGGAAGCCTGGAATGCCAGCCATATAACGTCACGAATCTCCGGAGGAGCAGGGGAGTACCACTACCCGAGAGTGAACTGAATCCATCGTCCAGGCAACCATCATGTTCGATATCCAGGTATCGGAGATCGAGAAGCTTCCCGAGGGAAGAGTGCAGAGCATCCAAGCACTGTCTTCCTGCTGCCTCGTAACCTGTTGATCGCCTTTGATGGCTGAACCGTAGTTGAAGATCCCTCAGATTGGTGAGCTCCCCAATTTCTTTGATGGTGTCTGCTGAGCTCAAGGTCATGTACAATTGTCTGAACCGTAGCGTGTGTATGGATTTCATGTTACCAATGCCTCCGGGCAAACTGAACCCGCCACTAACGATCAGGTGCCGCAACCGGGGCAAATGAACAACATCTGATGGAATCTGGACCTTGCGTACATCGATTTCCAATGTCTCCAACTGCCGCAATCCTGAAATTTTACTTGGTAGCTCTATATAACCGTAACCAAAAATCATAATTTTCAGATACCTTAGTTGGAACAAATAACACAATCCAGTGAGGTCCGCTGTTATGTCCGCTACACTAACTCGAAGTTCCAGATTCAAAACCCGCAGATGCTTGAACTCCACTAAAGAAGGTATGTATGTTGATGTACCAAATCTGGTTAATGCTCCGTCACACTCCACTTTTAAGGATAAAAGTAGAATACATAAATAGCCTTATATGCGTCCCAGAAACAGTCGCACATATAGGATGATAAATTATAAAGAGTATCATCACCCTGTTTATTACGTAGCGTACCAATATTTATTATAGAGTATTGCACATAAATAAATAAATAAAAACTAATATAACTTTATTGTGGAAACTCCACACAGGGACACGTCAACTGGTGAACACCAAGCCTAGTACTCATCATGATAGCTTTCATTCCAACCTTCATCTGTTACCCATCCGGGATTTTCTAAAATTGAAAGTAAAGCAAGCGTAAGTACACAACCGTACTCAACAAGCATAACATGGGTTAATTAGGCTCAAATAAGCTGACACGGTTTGACTGCATTTAGCTTTTATAACTTAATCATATTGAAGCATAGCATCAAGGTAGTGATAATTCTCATATTCCCATGATCAAAATAACATTAACCGGTGTGTAGCAATAACGACATTAAGATGCACACATTAACAATTTGAGAACTATTATCTTTTATAAATGTGTCAAGGCCGCCCTAACCGAAGGGCATGGACAATATATTGATTTAAACTCTGATCAGAGGTGTACACTTTCACTGTGAGTCATGTTTTGTAATTGAATGGACTTATAACTTCCAAACCACCATAAAACATATAAAGCCTCCTATAGGTTCTCCTAACCAATCAGAGATACGAAAATACGTTGTGTGTAGAAACCCCTCTTCCAATATGGCATAATCCTTTCTAGCTATACTCATAAGGACAGAGGCAGTCCTATACCCTAACTTCGAGACCACTAACCAGCTAGAAAAGGGCATACAAGTGACTAGAGCCAGAGCCATATAGCCCTCACAGCTGTACGGATTCTCCATGATAAATCACTTACAGACAAGAGTCCATGTTTGTTAAAAGTCATCATTTTCGTTGATAGCATAACACACCTCAAGTTATAAGATCATGACAATTGGAGCACTAGCATCATAACTACCCAATGCAACCCAAAAGGTTCAAGGAATTCAAGATATCAAAGTTAGTTATAAACTCTAGGTCATTAAAGACACATGCAAATGAATTGTTATTTATAGTAAACAGGTAACAAGGATAATCCATGCTATACTTGCCTTAAGACTTGCTTTATACTCAAAGTAACTTGCTTAGAAAAGCATCAACTTTATCTTCCATTCTGTCCGCAGCTTCTGATCTCCAACGCTCACAGACGATTCGTGTTCTACTCGTAGCAAGCACCATGCATAGAAAAATGTACGACACACAGAAAGAGATAACTAAGAACAATACACTATACGAGAAAAAAACATGAAGCATGTTGGTGTGTGTTAAAGCAATTAAGATACGATGGAAATAAGATAACAACGATGATGAGCATATATAACTACGAAGACTCAAAGGCAGCTTGCTGGTCCACGACGTATATGAAAGATAAGATTTCTTGGTTGAGGAATAAATAGAGGATGATGTTTTATGATGTAGGGATGACATACACATGACATCATCATAAAGTTTCATCAATAAAATAATGTTACGAGGACTAATCTGGCTGCTGACCTTCGCTGAACCATGATCATGCTACACGTGAGATCGCTTTGCGGTAGTAGGAAGAGGACAACAACAGCATGTTCGGCTTCACAGTTGGGCGTACATCAACTCCAAATTGTGGTCGATGATGGACACGTGATGACGCTCAAGTGCTCAACACGTGCAGATTACCAGCATATATATAAAGTCTAGACTGCCGGCGGGTGCTTCGACGACGACTAATACAAGCAATGGAAACATCGTGGAGAATGTCTAACGGGCTAGAGCATTCACGGGCGCCGAGATGCAACTGCGAGCAGACAACGATGAGGAATGAATAGTTCAGTGATATGAGGATTACAGATCGATAGAGAGTCCAGGTGAGGGATGGCACGAACCTTCGTGCAATGCCCATGGCATTGCCTTCTCTTTGGCGGATTGACATGCAAATGAAAGATCAATGATGGCTTCTCGGAGAAGACGAGGCAGGCGATGCTCTGATGAAGTTCGTAGTGGTTGCCTCCAGTAGAACTCGATGCAGATGCAGGGATGTCCGAATAGATCATGACGGAGACCAGACTCCACGCACACGCGTGTGATGACGACGAGGCACGGCAGCTTGGATCGTGCAAGCGGCGGCCGGTGATTCAAGACAACACGATGAGGCGGTGGCGATGGTAGGGTAGGGCTACGTAGGATTTGGAAAAGAATACAAACAGCCTATATCTTGCTATTTATATAGATATATATGGGCACCTACGGCGTGATGGACTGGACCTGGTATCCTTTGGCCTGCGTGATTGCTATGTGCTAGCAGCTTTGGCCTGGTTGCACACATCACAAGGAACAGGCCAAGGCCTTCTTCGACGTGCTGGAGCAAAAGCACGCAAGGCTAAGCCTTTCAGCTTAGAGGTAGAGAGAGAAAGGATCTTTTTTTTATAAAAAGACTAATTTTTTCAAATCATGTAAATACGGTTCTGAAACATATTTAATTTTCACTTTAAAATCAAACAATACAGTAAATATGCAATAGCATGTATGCAAAAGCAGGATTCTAAAGCTTACGCTAAATTTTAATTTAATAAAAAATAGTTTCTTATGTTTTCATGAGCACGAAAATCCATAAATAAATTATTTTAACTCTATTTTTCAAAGTGCAAATCTTGGAGCGTTACATGCTCTTACATGTGAGAGTTGAATGGTTCCAAGAGATTTGCCATCTGTAACACCATTCAAGTAAAGGGACAGTCGACGAACAGTGCTACGCGTTCCACTAATGTCTTGTATGTCATCACTTGCAGTGACAAAATTCTCTTCTCTGCATTTGTGTATGATGAGATCAAGCATCATATCGTGCACTCTACAGGACAGAACATCGTTGTTGCTGTCTGTATGTGCCGGTTGAATAATGCTCCTATTGACAATCTCATTGAAATAGTCGACTGCAATATCCTCTGCGTCTTGCCCACCTGCTTTGCTGATGAAACCTTGAGCTACCCATTGTCTGACCAAATCATTCTTGCTGATTTCGTGATCCTCTGGATACATGCCACGCAAGCCTTCAAACAATGAGGAAGATGTGTGTAGCTCAGGCTCAGTATCTGTCGCATTCCTTCCAAGGTGGGATTCAGTTCAAGGCTGCAACCCAAAGAATTTTGTGTGTGCTCCCATAGCTCCCTGTCCCGTTTGTTGCGTTGAGTAGCCAAATGGCTAGATAGAGTGATAATTGCAAGGGGCAAGCCACCACATCTTTTTAGAATACCAGTTGACACTTCTTTCAAATAGGAAGGACAAGTATCCTCTGAACCAAAGATCCTTTTGAAAAATAACCTCCTCGAGTCCTCGGTGCCAAGTGCCTTCATCTTATAAACATATTCATAGTCATTGAAGCAGCATGCTGCAGCAACAGCCTCAATTCTTGTAGTTGCTATCACTCTGCTACCATTCTTGTTTTCTGGAAGAACGCATCTAATAGTACTCCATGCTGTCGCATCCCATATATCGTCAATTACAATGAAGAATCTGCCGAATGATTCAATTCACAGAATAACCAGAATTAGGCACACAGATTAAATATATACATTAAAAAAAAGCATCTCACTTTCTGAAGTGGATTTTAAAATACGAAGACTGTTAAAAGTAAAGACAATCGATCAACCCTTAACGCCTAAGTAACATGCCATTGACAGCATTTGAACAGGCCACTGCAGAAACAGAATGACATGGAAATCGAAGGACAAGTTAACTACATCAGCATGCTAGAATTTTGCCTATAAATATCATAGTAGGCTAATTAAGCAATATACGAGGAATAGCAGTAGAAAATTACTCTGGATCGGAGTAAAGTAATTTAAAGATTAGCATACCTCTTGCCTGTAAGGAATTTGTGCAAAGTGCTGATGAGTTCATCCACATCCCATATTTCCATGTTGGTGTTCTCTGGGGCTGCATAACCGACTTGAAAGAGTACCTTCCTCAAAACATTCCATAGATTTGGTTTCTGGGACACAGGAACAAAGCTTTGACACTGGTACTGGCCCTCCAACTTGTGAAATATCTCGCTTGCAAGGGTAGTTTTACCAAGACCTCCAAATCCCACAATAGAGATCACCTTAAGCTGAATATCTTGGCTCATCATCAACTGAATGAGCTCATCCCTCGGCCCGTCGATGCCTACAAGGCGTGCTGTCTCTGTATAGATCGCCAGCATGCGAGGGTCTATAGTCGTGTCTTGTTGCTTGGAGATGGTGTCATCAATCCTGTACCTCTTGCGGCGCTCGCTCACCTCCTCAGCAAGTCTCTTGAGGCCTCGGAACTTCCTTGTGATCTGATGGTGAGCCTTGACCGTCGTCAACAGGCTCAGGCACCTGTCGATGAATCCCCTAAAGCCTTGTGGCTTGCTGCTTGATTCCTGCTCCACACGAATCATGAATTCATCAACGCTGTCGTCGATGTCGTATGACAGCTCGCGTACCTCATTCATCCAGCACTTTGCATGTTCGGTGGGATTGGGCGTGCCTGACATATCCTTGAGGAACACGTACATGTTGTTGAGCTCAGATTGAAGGGATCTGATCTCCGTCTTGGCTTCTTTGAGTAGTTTGTACTTGTCGGTGAGCAAATCACCCAGCTTCCTGAGAAGCGAGTCCATGGCGCCATGGGATGCACTCACCATAGCCATTTCTTTGACTGAGATTATTACTCTCGATCTAGCAAGGCATGGTCAATCAAGTAGTCCTCGAGGACTAGCTGCAAAAAGCATGCTGTTTTCTCTGGAGACTGGAGCAGCTATGTGGTCAACGTAACCAATCTTTTGGAGTAGGTTTCTGTGTGAGAATGAGATGCTCCCAGCACCATCCACCATATGGTGCTGGAACCAAGAAATAAGTGCAAACGGGAGAGTGCCAAAACAAAAGGAAGACAGGCTTAATGTGACGTACGTCGACGGACCAATTCTGGGCTGCCACCTCGCTATGGCAGGTCCCACTCGCTGGACAGGGAGAAAGTCCACAGAAAATACACAGGCACAGGCTCAAACAGTGGGCACGACCTTTCTGCGATTCCGCAGGCAGGAGAAGGAGACATCGGCGAAGCAACGAGGACGAGGTTCGGCCTATAGCTATTCTGATGCACACAAAAAGGTACACCAAGGACCAAGGGAAGCTGATCAAGAGTGACTGGAACATTTTTCAATAAGAGGACTAGCCCCATTTCCATTATTAAACGATAACAGAAATACACATGTAGCACAAAACATAGAATTTCTAGAAAGAAAAGACGAGCTAGGCAAAGAGATGACAGCCGGCGTGTGCCCGGAACTGCCGCGGCCCACTATTTACCCCAGTCGACAACCCATGGCTTTGCCGCGGCCGCGGCGAGCGTGCCTGTCACACTCCACTTTTAAGGATAAAAGTAGAATACATAAATAGCCTTATATGTGCCCAGGAACAGTCACACATATAGGATGACAAATTACAAAGAGTATCATCACCCTGTTCATTACATAGCGTACCAATATTTATTACAGAGTATTACGCATAAACAATAAATAACTAAAATATCTTTATTGCGGAAGCTCCACGCAGGGACACGTCAACTGGTGAACACCAAGCCTAGTACTCATCACGATAGCTTTCATTCAAACCTTCATCTGTTACCCATCCGGGATTTTCCAAAATTAAAAGTAAAGCAAGCGTAAGTACACAACTGTACTCAATAAGCATAATATGGGTTAATGAGGCTCAAATAAGCTGACACTATTTGACTGTATTTAGCTTTTATAAATTAATCATATTGAAGTATAGCATCAAGGTAGTGATAATCCCATATTCTCATGATCAAGATAACATTAGCAAGTGTATAGCAATAACGATATTAAGATGAACACCTTAACAATTTGAGAACCATTATCTTTTATAAATGTGTCAAGGCCGCCCTAACTGAAGGGCACGGACAATATATTGATTTAAACTCTGATCAGAGGTGTACACTTTCACTGTGAGTCATGTTTTGCAACTGAGTGGACTTATAACTTCCAAACCACCATAAAACATATAAAGCCTCCTATAGATTCTCCTAACCAATCAGAGATACGAAAATACGTTATGTGTAGAAACTCTCCTTCCAATATGGCACAATCCTTCCCAGCTATACTTATAAGGACAGAGGCAGTCCTATACCCCAACTTCCAGACCACTAACCAGCTAGAAAAGGGCATACAAGTGACTAGAGCCAGAGCCATGTAGCCCTCACAGTTGTACGGATTCTCTATGATAAATCACTTATAGACAAGAGTCCATGTTTGTTAAAAGTTATCGTTTTCATTGATAGCATAACACACATCAAGTTATAAGATCATGACCATTAGAGCACTAGCATCATAACTACCCAATGCAACCCAAAAGGTTCAAGAAATCAGGATATCAAAGCTAGTTATAATCTCTAGGTTATTAAAGACACATGCATATGAATTGTTATTTATAGTGAATAGGTAACAAGGATGATCCATGCTATACTTGCCTTGATTCACAAAGTTTTGTTGATCCTGCTGATCCTCAAAGTAGCCTTGCTCAACAAAAACCTCATCGTCTGAACTCGATATTAACAACCAACACCAGACAATCCAATCGAGCGTTCATACACGAAGTAAACAAAGATTTATTAGAGGAACAGTACACCAATGTCATCAAAATAGAATAAAAAGTTCATAAAACTATTCTACTCGCTTCTACGATCACACAGACGTCAAGTTCACCAAAAACGGAGTTATAACAGCGAAGTTATGAATTTTTAAAGATTTCCTGTAGATAAATAAATACTTTAAATATAGACTAAAAATATAAAGTTTCTAAAATACTTCAACAGTAGCACCACTTCGTAGATTACGAAATTATGAATCTAACGAAATTTGAACGGACCAAATCGGAGTTAAAACGTAAAAGATATAAGCCTTTAAAGATAATAGCAAAACTGTAAATACAGAAAAACATATTTTGAAACTAGAAAAAGGAAATATGTTTTTCAGTAAGGAAACGTATACCGGAACTTGTTAAAAGGAAAATACGCTTTCCAGTGGACAAAGCGTATTAGGGATCTGTTAAACTGAAAATACGCTTTCCAGTAGAGAAAACGTATTCTGTCAAAAACGCCAAGGGTTCTTAACAGATTACACAGAAAGCCAAGGGGTTTTCTGCAAAACCACCACGCGAAGGGTTATGGTGTTTTTCTAGCCGTCCGATTCAAAACCGATGGCCAGGATTTGACGCCGACGGCAGGTGACCGGAGACGACGGCGGCGCTGCCGGGCGACATGGCCGGCGACGAACCGAGCTCGCCGGAGAAGATGGAACTAGCGCCACAGACCTCGGCTCAACACCGGACCTAGACCAAATGACTCAGGAGCTTGCGACGATCACGATTAGCACGAAGATGAGACCCCGAGGAGGCTAACGACGGCCGGTGGCCGACATCAACGGAGACGAGCTCGTCGGCGTTCACAAGCCGAGCGCTACGGCCTACCAAACTACTCGGAAGCGATGCTAATCGACTCAGGAGATCAAGGCGAGCATACCAGAGGGGAAGATGAAGCTTGAGATGGCCGGCGGTGAGCTAATGGCAGGCGACAGCAGACGGTGGCTTCCTGCGCATAAAATTCAGCACAAGATGAACATCATAGACCAAAATTCGAAGCTCAGGCGTGCTCATGAGTTCACAAGGAAGCTTGCCCTTCTGCTTATGACGACGGAGCAATGACAGCGACGGCGAATTGCGAGCTCCGACGGCGGTGGCAATGGCGGCTAGGGTTCCCGTGGTTGCTGCGACCCGAGGCAAAGCAAAGGCGGCTGCTAGGGTTGCGGGTAGGGCTCATGACGCGGATTGAATCCTTAAATAGCCCGAAGGCGAGGCCGTGCGACCGAGCGTGGACGTCGGGTCGGGGTGACGCGGTCGGACTCGGTGTCGAGCTCGCGTCCCAGTCGGAGGTGGAAGGAGATGGGGTGGGCTCCACCTGTCAGCCGGAACGAGAGAGGAGAACATGGACGCAGTCGACGCGACCGTCTGGCTTGATGGGCCGCTGGCCTGTCGGCCCACCATGAAGACGACGCGCGCGCGGCTGTTGCGGGCTCCGCTGTTGGGCCGAAAGGCGAAGCGGGCCACGCAGAGGTAAACGGCCTTCGGGCCGGTGTGAGGCGGAAGAGAAGGCCAGAGGCAGGCCGAGCGGCCGGTTGCGGGCCAAAAGGCAGGAATGGAAGGTGGAGGGAAAGAAAATGAGTTTTGATTTATTTGAAACCTTTTCAAATACAAATCCAAATATATTTTGAATTCCAAATCAAATTCAAACACCACCCAAGAAAAATATGCACCAACATGAATTCTCAAGCATGTTTCTACCATGATTCAACTTCAAAGGGCATACCCAGTGCCGTAGGCTCCCGCACTGTGGGGTCTGGGGAAGGAAAAATAGCCAGCAGCCATCCCTGCATAAATGTGCAGAGGCTGAACTTGAACCCTGGACCTCTTGGTCACAGGCGGTAAAGCTCTACCGCTTGCACCAGGGCCGCCCTTCAACCATGATTCAACTTTATTTTCATAAAAACATTTATTTTACCTAATTATTTATTCACCAAAAATTCATTTTGCCTATTTTTAAAAATTTGAAAAAATCTAGGGTGTTACAGTGCCAGCTGGGGGAGCATTCGCTGCCACCATCGGCGTGTTGGCCCAAGCCGCTGGTGGACAGGGAGCCGCTCTGGGACAGCACCGGCGGCTAGCCGCCCATCACGCTCACGCCGGCCGAGGCGTCGTTGTGTAGGGACACGACCCTCCACTGGTCGAGCAGGAAAGCCACTCACCAGCTGGAGACGTGGCCGATCGTTCCACCTCGCTCGCGAGCCACCCCGCCATGACCCGGAGCCATGGTCGGGCTAGCTTGCGGCTGCTCCCGGGGCGCAGCGGCAAGCCTCGGCGCCCGACGGGCAGCATCCAGGTAAGACAAGGGCTGCTCGTCGCCGAACGCTTCGCTATCGTCATCGGCCCACCGTTGTTGCTTTGAGCGTCCCTGCGCGCAGCTCCTGAGGTGGAATGACGCCGCATTAGGAGACAGAGACTGATAAAATCTTTGAGAAAATGCATTTGTTGTAATGTAGATGCATGGTTCCTTATATGAACACTAAGGATAGTAGTGGTGTGCTTATTACTTTTTGTTAATTGAGCGTGTCGAATGTTCTTGTGTGCTGTACTCGTAAGATCCTAGTATTTAAAAGTAGAGTAATGGACAAATGTATTTGTTGGAAAATCCAGCTAAAGTGTTCTCTCTAGGCCCATTATGCTTGGTGCCTGCAATGATGTTAGGCAGATCGAGAGCTACGAAGACATTTTTTTTTTGGATAATAAGAAGTAAGAACACAATCTGCAATCAGTCAATGAAATACACAGCTCACCATGTCGACCACCGGTCCATGTTCCTCTCTTAAGATCAAGGTAGCAGTGAGTGTTTACTGTTTAGCACCTGACTTCTGTATAATCACTCCCTTCAAAAAAAGAGAAGGGCGGCAAGAAGTCTTGCTGATTTTTATTAGACGAATAAAAAAAATTATAGAGTATAAATACAAAAAACGGAAAAAAAAAACCACTCGACTCTACTAAGAGTACTAAGAGTACTCCCTTCAAAATTCATCTGGTTGTTTTCCAGCACACCTACCTTCTCTCCGACATGCTAAGCTCAAGTTGAAACAATTCGTATTATCCTACTCTGCTTTCAAGTATGAATTTGCACATGACATTTCCATGGTGGTTTTCAGGACTGGGATTGCTTAAGTTGCAAGTCCTGCCAGAATTTTGAGTCCACCAGCAAACAAGGGAGGGGGCCACTGCCAGCCAGCTCCATAGCCAAGAAGCCAGGACCAACAACGGAAACGGAGCAATCATGCATGGATCTGTGACCGAGACGCAGCTGGCATGCATGCAAAAGCAAGGCTTGCAAGCTTCCATGTCCTCGTCTCCATGGAGACGTCGCCGTCATGGACAGGGATGAGCACTGGCTGCTGCGTCCTGGAAGAAAGCATCATCAGGTGGCCGGTTCGCCGACTTCGTGCGCGAGTGGGGCCGCGTCACTGCTCAGTGCTCACTGATGTTGCACACTTGATTGGATCCGGATTAAGACCCAAGATCCCTTCTGATCAGTCGAGGAATTGAGCACTTTAACCACCCCCCCCCCCCCCACCCACCCCCCACCCACCCATTTGCTGATGTCACAATCTGGTTTCTGCATTGAAAGTTAGGCCTTGTTTAGATTACAAGTTAGTCGAATAAACTTAACAAGATGCCTCGTGCTGGTGTTCATCCAGACATGTCACATGCCATCAACATCGAACCATCTGAAATCAACAATTATGGACCCTTCAGAGCGCAAATATAGACATACTTCATATAAATCAGTTTATTTTCATAGAAAAAACTACTTTCCAGGCCCTTGTACTGAATGTCTGAATGCTCCAAATAGCTGCTTGTAAATGCCCCAGATTACAAGATAGAAGAATCGAATAAGAGAAAAACATGCAAAACACTGTGTTTTATGAAGAGCTACAGAAAGACAAGAGCACACTAGTTACAACTGAAACTTCTCAGAATGCACCAAATAAATATTAAGGAATACAAAAAGGGGGCCAATAAAGTTTGACCATCGTATCCTTAAGATTTGACTGCAGCTGCAGTCATTTTCAATCCAGCCATCTGGTATCTTGCATAATTCTAGTCCTATCTTAGAAGTTTAAAAGAACATATGGTCACATAAAGGAAAAAAAACATCTCTGAAAGCAAATCTTATAAACAACCAAGGTCTCTTAGTTTCACCGGATGCATGTATATTATGCACATTGACAAGTCACGGGCTAACAAACTTCAGTAGTCTTTCTAGACCTCTTTACTCAGCTTCCCTCGATCATAGGAAAAGCCCGAGAGGCACACAACTTGTAGATTCTTTAGCTGAAGCAAGACTTCCGGGTGTCATTCAAAGCTGAGCTGGTGTGGTGGAAATAAGAGTGAGTAGGTTCGATGAAACCTGACCATCTTGGATGTACAGGTGAAAGCTGCAGGCTGCAGCATTGTCCAAGGGACAAGCTCTGGGGATCACATCTTGTTGACCCATGCTCACAATGATAGCAATCGAAGATGATGCACCCATTAGTTCTCTTCAAAAGCGAAGGGGTTGAATTAACAGCAGTTTAATGTCATCAATCTCACAATACATCATGCCGCAGTGTCTATCCGGTCGTGCTTTCTTTTGTTAGGCCGGGAGAAGAAGCAGAACTGAGCCCAAGTCTTCTTTGTCTTCGTTGGTTGTGACCTTGTGGATTTCTTGGCAACATATTCAGTCATGTATTGAACAGCAGCCTACGAAACAAGAGAAAGGAAAAACAATAATGAACAAACCTTGCCACAAATGGTTGCTAATACATATAGTAGTTCAAGAAAAGCAAGTAAAGAAAATCACCTGAGCTCCCTTTAAAGCTACTTCTCTTGGTGGCACTTGCAGAGGGTTCTCTTCTGCACGGAGAACACGGAGATGCTGCAGGTTTCCAAATGAATCAGGAAGCACCCTAATCTGGTTATTGCTTATATCAAGCTCTTCCAGCATCTCAAGATTGCCAATAGAACGAGGCAAGGATTGCAGGTCCGCAAAATTGTTCCCAACATTCAGTTTAACAAGAGAAGTAACGAAGCAGAAGTTCTCAGGAATAGACTCAAGCTCATTAAAACTTGCATCAACCTCCTTCAGCTTTGTGAGAGATGCCATTGTTGTTGGAAGCCCCCTAATATTGTTGTATCTCACAGAGAGGACCTGCAGAGACTCTAGCTTTCCGACAGCCTCTGGGAGGGCCTTGAGGTGATTGTAACCTACCCGCAATTCCACCAGTGACACACAATTGCCAATAGTGTATGGCAACTCATCAAGGTTGTTTGTCTCAACAATTAATTTCTTAAGACGTGTGAGGTTTCCAATTGCATCAGGGAGCGAGGTAAGATGATTTGCACTCACATCAAGCTCCTCAAGCTTCACCAGCCTACCAAGACTTGGCGGCAATGATGCAAGCTGATTACCCCTCAGGTCGAGATATATCAGGTTGGAAAGATCCCCAATCGACTCAGGAAGCTGAGCAATTCTGTTAGAATGAACATCAAGCTTGGCCAAAGAAGAAAGCCTCCCAATTGCTTCTGGCAAGGCCAAGATCCGATTCTCCGAAATATCAAGGGTGACAAGCCCAGTGAGCTTTCCAATTGAATCAGGGAGCCACTCGATCTGGTTCATGAGTTTGCCTTGCAGGTTGAGGTCGCGAGCGCCTTTCTTTGCAGCCACTTCAATCATGCTAGCTAGCTTAATGAGGGTCAATTTCTCGTTTTCATCTCCTGCAAAAGCCAATCATGAAGCAAGGAATCAATAACTATGTACATACTTCCAGCGGCCAACCAATAATCACAAATCATGGACTAGTTGGTAGCTAAGGAAATTCCATTTGTCTCATAAAATACAACAGAACAATGCATATGCTTCCAATTTTAACTCACTAAAGCTTTTCATGAAAGTAAATCTAAGCACTCCACTGAAATCACAAATTTGGTAACTAAACAGTTCAAAGTAGAACTGGCTCACCATAACCAGCGTCCACACGAGTCGCCACAGAGTTTCCAGCAACTGCGCCTCGCGGCATATGAGAGCTCGCTGCCACAATCCCGTCGTCCCACACTGCGGCCTTGGCCTTCTTGACGTAGCTGTCGTCCATGGAGACGCGCCCCATCCTCGGCGCACCGAACCCATTAGCGCCCATGGACGAGTAGCGGTCAGTGCCGCTGTCCGCAGCCACCGCTGACGACGACGACGCGATGGAGGAGGAAGACGAGGCGGCAGCGGTGTTCACAGCGGCCTTGGAGGCGGTGACGCGCGGCGCCGAACGGCTGGAGCTGGACGGCACGCACTGCGACGCGCGCTGGATGAGGCCGTCGAAGAGCGCGTGGAGCGCGTCGAGCTCGAGGAGCCTGGTGGCGTCGCGCTTCTGCTCCCGGCAGTGGAAGGCGGCGAGCGCGCGGTGCATCTCGAGGGCGACGCCGAAGAGCTCGTCGGGGACGGCGGGCGGCCTGCGCAGGCGCGCGACGGCGTCGAGGCGCGCCCGCTCCTCCCGGTCCGCGGCGTGCGCCAGCGCCTCGGCGGCCTCCACCTCCTCCAGCGCCGGGCGCGGCGGCAGGGAGCGGTGAAGACGCATGATCTCCCCCACCACGCCGTCCACCGACCCGAACGCCGCGGCGTCCAGCGCGGTCCCCATTCCTCCACCAACGAGGACGACGACGACGACAATCCCCTCCCTCCCTCCCTGCTCACTCGCGGCGGCAGCTCAGGAACGGAACAGAACAGAACAGCCCAGATCTCCACTCCTCTCCCTTCCCACGACGGTACGGCACGCAACAACGGGATCCCCGCCCGGCTCCTCCTCCTCCTTATGTAAGCCACGGCGCGCGGCCCTCGCCGCAGTGCTTTCCCGCGCCCGTCGTCGCCATCGCCAACCGCCCGTCACGTGGCGCTCGTGGCCCGTGGCCCGCCCCACTCTCCCTCCCGCCTCGGATGCCGCCCACCCCCACCCTTTCCGGATAAGAACCGGAACCACCAGAGCCCAGGTGTGCGACGCCGGATCACAGCTCTGCACGCCCGCTCGGACGGGGAAAAAAGGTCAGCTTTTTCCACGGCGGCGGTGAGCCGAACCCGATCCAATCCAACAGCGCGAGGTGGACGTGGACGGCTCTCGCGAAGGAAACGAAAATCCGGGACGAAGAACTCACACTCGCCGGCCGGCCCGGGCTGAGACAGCGGAAGTACAGGCACCGAATTGCCGGTCCGGTGGGGAGGTGGGTGGCGGTGGGATTGGGGAATTGGGGTTTCGTTCACGGCTCACCGAGGTCCGGTGGGGAGGTGTGTGCAATGCGCAGGGGACGGACGCAGCGCGTTGGCGGGCGGGGGCGGTGGGCGGTGGTCGCCGTGGGTGGTTCTTGGTGCGTGCCTGCCCCTGGCTTCTGGGGGCGGTTCTCGGGATGGGGAAATGGAATTTGGTACAGCTCGGGTTGGCAGCCGGGGGTCGGTCACGTAGAAATGGAGCCGGGAGCCCTGGCCGGGCATGGCCGCATGGGAGAGAGTGAGAGGGTGTGCTGTGCTGTCCTTGTCCCGTGACGTCGGTATCGGATCGGCTACGGGCTACCGCCTTGGGAGGGGACGGGATGCCGCCCCGGGTGGATCTTGTCCAAGAAAATGGATGTGGCTGGATGGATGAAAATTCGCTGGCGAGTCGTGTGGCAATTGGCGTTTTTCTTGGAGTAGAACTAATCTCCCGCTCGCACGTTGCTTAACGGTGTCCGAGGAACAAGATGGATGCCACTTTGATCGTGAATCGTGATGCGGGTTTCTTGCGCTGCCCAGTGGTTAATTAATTAATTCTCCCTCCATTACTGTCAGGGTAAACTGGAGTAAGTGTGACTGCGTGAGTGATTATAGTTAATAATTAGTTAATGACCACCTACCGACACCTCCTCCATCGAGCGTCCGACGGAGAGGAATCTCTCGGCCGCCTCACATTCCCGGCCTAGAACGACTCGACGACGAAGCTTTAGCTGCTCAATGCATGGATCAGAGCTCATTCATCGATCGATGATTCTGCTGCCGACCCATGATCCAGTCATCCAGCACGGCAGCAGCAGTGGTAAGCTCCTGCTCGTGCCATGGCCCATGGGCAAGCAATCAGTCAGCCGGCAGTCGCCAGTGGAGATGAGTTAGCAGAGGATCGGGACATCGGGTGGGGCAGCGGGGCCACGTGCGGGCGGAAGCCTCGTCGAACCGCTGCACGCAGCAACGGCCAGCGCTGAGGTTAGGTCTGGGTGGGGTTATCGGGTCGCGCGCGGTGCCGTGGCGGGGCGGTGCGGTGCGGTGCGTCCTCCCTGCTGCCTGCCCTTGTGGCCCTGTGGCCTGTGGGGGACGGGGAGCTTTGCCTCGCCGGAGGCGGCAGCGGCGCATGGCCGCATGGCCCAGCACCACCACCACTTTAGCACACTCGTCCATCGCTGGCAAGCAGCACGTCGGCGCCGCGGGGGGACGACACGCGCCGCCGCGCCCGGCCGCTTACTCGCCGAACTTGCAGCTGTCTTTATCTTCCCCGGCCCGTCCTACTCGTGGCGTGGGATCGTGCATGCAAAACCACACCGATGCGTCTTCCTCCCACTGTCACGTGGGACCCCGATACGTCCGGCCCACATGGCAGCCACAAGACCATGGTGCAGTGCAAGATTTTAGCATAGTAGTTTCCTCTGTGGGTGTGGATCGAACTGTCTGTCACTCGTGGCGCGCACATGGCTGCCGCATCCGCTGCAGGTGTTTCAGAGGACGCAGGGAGATCTCTGGCTGCTGCGCCGGTTCGTGCAGAGCACCAAGGCTGACGCAGACGCTGTCTCCATTCTCGCACACCACGAGAGCCGCGGTTGACATGAGCCAGGCAGCCATGGATCTGGAGACACGTAACCATCGCTTCGATTCGCCTAAAACAGTGTGACGTGTCCGATGCTCTTGCATGATTGGCCGGTTGCATTGCATTGAATCACATTTCTTTGCTTCTTCTTTTTTTTTTTTTTTTTGAAAAAAAAATGTCAGTCTGGTGTTGAATATTACTGCTGCTGCTGCTGGTTTCTGCGGTGCAGATGAGGCCAACGGGGGATTGGTAGGGCAGCTACCATGCTTGAGGCGAGCACATCACACGCCTCGACAAAACACCTCT
This sequence comes from Bothriochloa decipiens, assembly GCA_023333625.1. Taxonomy (NCBI): domain Eukaryota; kingdom Viridiplantae; phylum Streptophyta; class Magnoliopsida; order Poales; family Poaceae; genus Bothriochloa; species Bothriochloa decipiens. Next base: position 2,710,257 of record CM041635.1, read on the forward strand.
GGCTTTTCTGGTAACGGTCCTTGTCAGGACTCAGGATAGGATAAACCTGGGCCCCCGTCGTCGTTCAAGATAACATCGCCATCGCAACGTCCCAGTCCGATACAGGGAAACCTACAGCCTACGGACTACTGTACCTAAAGACGACAAAAGTTCAAGTCATCTTTAACAAGGTTTTAAACAGTGTCATCAGTTCAGTGAAGCAGAAATCGTGTCAAGGAGGATCTCAATATATCATTATGCTTTCACATCCAATCTGGAACCAGAGACGAACTTCCCTTTCGAACAAGCATGTTCCGGTCTGACCGCAGGATTTTACCTTCCGGCCAGATGAACACAAAGCTGGCAGTCAGTTTAATTCTGTATACGAAACAGAGGTCATCAATTCTGAAGTTCCAAGTTCGTGCTACGAACAGTGACCCAGGACAGACAGCTGAATCGTGCTCAGGTTGTGCGTTGGTTCAGTGGCCCTATCAATTGAGGATGCACGATGCAGCGAGTACCGAACTACCAAACCAACTCGTACAGCCACAGTCTGTATCAGGTCGACAGATACTCCAAAAACCTAGCCTTCAACACAGAGTACCACTGCCCCTGATTAATTATTCAGTGTCGTATTGTCGTCCTAGGACTCCTAGCTCACTTCTCACTTCTTTGCCTTGGAGAACCGGAGACACCTGTACTTCTCGCCACTGACGGTGATCTCCAGGGCTCCATCTTGGTTATCCTGATTCGAAGCCGTACCCATGAGGACGCTCTTCTCTTTCTCCAGGTTCTCCCTCTCGATCTTCAGCCTTGCCTCTTGCCTCGCAATCTCAGCCTGCCGAAAAACGAAAAAGAAAAGGTTGTGTCAATGATGAAGAGGTACAAGGGAAAAGACCAAAGGAAAAAAAGAGTTGGACGTGGGAGTTCAGCAGATCCTCTAGTTCACCTATCAGACATGTTACTGGAAATGTTTATTTCACAACCCACTACATGGATCGGTTGTCTTTATTTCTTAGTCTTCATTCACTTTACCTAAAAGATGAATTCAGGTAAGGATGTTGTTGTGTCGGAGTCTCGGAGAAGTGGGCAATCTAATTTAAGACTAGGATAAATATCTCCATAGCCCAAGTGAACACCTCACTGTTAATCATGGTCTTTTTTCACCATGAGTGTCGTTATCTGTTCTTTTACATGATAGGATTAACTCAGTGTCATCATGAGTGTAGTAGATCAGGTTTATCTTCCACGGAAATCTGATCTATTGATGATCATGACATCCATCAAGCTCATTTGATTGCTGCTTATCCAATTTATAGACTAATATAGTTTGTTGACCAGAAATTGACAGCGTATCCTGCTTGCAATCAGATCACATGAGCAGTTTCGTTGTGGTCGCACCAGAAAGGTGTCTCCTCTGATGCTAGACGCAAACCTAAAAGGTATATTTGATTATATAGCCTGAGTTGATGAAAACCGAGACCTATTACGTCCTTGAATGCTGAGGTCTCCAAGCAACCAGCACAGACTACACAGTAACAATATCCTTAAAAGCTGGAAACAGAGCTTCGGATCAGTATGGGTGGTGGGACTCGATCTCTACGCAAAACAAGATTGGTGTATCCCTACCTAGCAGGGCCCAAACACTTCTCAAGATCTCTATATACTTTCTCACCCCATCCGCCAACCTGGTCTACCCAAGAATGGAAGAAACTCTTCCTAGTTCCAGCCCACTCCCTACTGTTATCCATGTGGGAGTTGTTTCCTCTATTGCACAATGCAGGGTCACTTTCCTGCCTTGTGTTGCTTCATTCACATTAATGACTGAGCAGCTCAACTGTTAGCACAACCTACAGGCCACAGCCCTGTTTCCAGCATTGATGTAGACCCTTGGGAAAAAAAAGGTACCGCTCTCATCACTCCTCTGTGGCCTCACTAATCGCTTTTGATAGGCATCATCGACAGTCAGATAATTATTAAGGCTGACTTCCTTCCATGTACGCTCAAAGGTTCAGTCTTGCAGTCAAATTTGCTTCTTACCTCAATGGAATTCTAGGAAGTTATGGAAGAAGTTACATGTTCATATTGTTCATGTGTTGAGAAATGAGAGCTGGATTTCAACTTTAGGAGGTCAAATTTCCCCTTATTCCTCAGTATGAGCTGGAACCAAGACCATGTTTGGTGCATCTTTTTCTTTAACAGAATATCTCTACTATGCTACCTTGACATGTGCTGATAATTGGTGTATTATATAACGTAAATCACAGTGTTAATGTACTCCCAATTCATTGCATTTCCTTGGAAGAATTTCTTCGGCGACACCTCACCTATCACTTTTCTATGACTGACTAGCCCACTATAGCACGGTACAACAATTATATTGTCAGATAATACAAAGCAGACACCAGCTTAAGTTTCCATCTTAACATATTTACATATATATGTTGTACACTTGTAGAGGAAACAATGACTTCTTCTTCTTAAGAAGTCAGAATGGATATTTAAATTTGGAAATATAAGCCAATGGATATTTAATGTAACATTTTATTTTCTAATCTGTTTAGTATGGGTTAGCACTAGTCAAGAGAATCAGTGCATGTGCTTTGCAGGCAACTCTTATATTCTTATCTTCACACGATCCATCACCTTTCTATGATTTTTATACTCTCTACGGAACTGAAACAAACCAGCTTTATTCCCCTCACTGCCTTCGGTGATAACTACAGTGAAAAGCCAGGAATAATCAATCTCTTACAATGTACTTGTTCAGCATCACAAGAAACTGATGGCATTGACATCAACGAAACTATGGGCAGAGCAGATGCAGCCATGCAGGTTCAGTGTCATCTCAATCATATTTCCAGCGAGAATTGAAAATGCATCAGCGATCAGATCATCATCAATGCGATTCATATATCACAAGAAACAAATCGAAGCGGTTCCTATTCGTGATCACGGAACAGCTGACAGCAAGAGATGCTGGCCAGGACGAGATGCGGAATGGATGGAACAGAGAATTGAGCAGAAGGGAAGGGGGTCGCGAGTCACGGTACCTCACGGCGGGAGAGCTCGGCCTTCCACGCGGCCTCCCGCTCGGCGACCTCGCGCTCGCGCTCCGCGATGTAGCTCTGCATCTCCCGCTCCTTCATGATGCGGTCCTGGATGTCCGCGTCCAGTGCCTCCTTGAGTTCCATCACGAACTTGTCCACCACCGCCTTTATCCGCACAGACATCTCGCCGCGCCTCAGGGACGCTGCTACCTCCAGGAACGGCACCGCTCCTCCCTTGTACTCTTGCTCTCGGCGCGGTGTCACCGGCAGGCGGCAGGATGCCGCCGGCGTTTGTTTCGGGGCGTTTACGCCTGTTGCGATGCAGCGTGGATGAGGTGGACCAGGGAGAAGAGGTGGCCCAGTGGGCCTTTCATGGGCCACCACTTCCGTTTGCTCCCTTTACTTACCTTTTTTCTATTTTTAATTATTCATCTTTTTCTTTACTCTTTTTGACTAGAAACTAGAAGACAGCATTCTTTTCTAGCTTCTTTCAATAAACAGCATCTAGATAATTCTGGCCATTAGTGAACAGAGAGGACATCTCTGCACCCACTTCCATAAGGATCAAAGAATGCTTGCATAGCTGTGGTTGTCTTGTCACCAATAACCACAACCTCATCAAATGAGGCCAATCTTGCTACAACTTGTAATCGAAGGTTGAGGCAATAAAAAAAAAAATGAGGCCAATTTAGAACGGCACATAGTACCTGGTTACCAGTAGTCACCACAGGAACAAGTTCCATCCTGGAAATGGTGGAACCGAACAGGGTCCCTGATGATGATCGTTCTGCCTTCACTCTTGGAGACAAACTTCGCAAATGCATGGCAGTCACCACAGATCCGCAGGTTCTTCATGATTCTGATAGGCTTCCCATCCACCGCATGCATCGTTCCAAATGCTATCGCCATCTTCTCACTATGATATTTCAGCATATCTTCTTTCTGCTCGATTGCGAGGTCGTGCAGCACAAATTCTGTCTGGGGAACGTAACCAAGAGTTTTGATCCTTTCGATCAACCGGTTCAGCTCCTGAACTATGGTGTCAGAGCATGGGTGTGATAAGTCCCCAGCAATGAACACATGAACATGTTTTTCCAGCTCAATCCAGCTTCGCCCTGGTTCTTTCTTCATACCTCGGTCCCTCATCGCTTTCCATGATTTCTCGGCATCTGTCCACTGCCGCAGATCCGCATATGTGTTTGACAACAGTACACGAGCACCTTGGTCATCAGGCTCCAGTTTAAGTATTTCTTTGGCTGCGTATGCTGCAAGATTGGCATTTTTATGCATCCTGCAAGCGCCTAGGAGAGTTCTCCAAATGACTGAATCTGGCTCAAGCTTCATATCACGGATGAATTCCACAGCCTCATCCAGCTTCCCGGCTCGACCAAGGAGATCGACCATGCAGTTGTGGTGCTCTCTCTCGGGTTGAATGCCAAAGAGCTTCTTCATGGACCTGAAGTAGTACCAGCCATCTTCCACTAGACCAGCATGGCTGCAGGCAAAGAGTACTCCAATCATCGTTATGCGGTTCGGTGCCACTCCTTCAGATCTCATCAAGTCAAAAACCCTCAACGCCTCAGCGCTTTTCCCGTTCTGCGCCAAACCAGATATCATGGTGCTCCATGAGATTACATCTCTCTGTGGCATTCTGTGGAACAAGGCATCTGCATCCTCCAAGCTCCCACACTTGCAGTACATGTCTAGAAGTGCATTGTGCTGGATCAAGTCCTTGTCATACTTGAGCACATGAGCATGCACCTGCCTTCCCACTTCAAGAATGACCAAACCGGTGCACGCCCGCAGGACGCTCGTCAAGGTACCCTGGTTAGCCAAGAACCCGGCATCCTTCATCCTCATGAACAGCTCGATCGCCCCAACTCCATCTCCACTCTGTGCAAAACCCGCAATGATTGAATTCCAGACGATTAAATCTCCAGTCACCATCTCGTCAAACACAAGCCGGCCACCATCCAAGTCCCCAAGCTTCATGTACGCGTCGATCAATGAGCTCCGTACGAACACATCCGAGTCCAGCCCCACCTTGACAGTGCTCGCGTGCACGGCCGCGAGCACCCCCGGAGTGGCGCATGCGCCGAGGACACTCGAGAACGTGTACGCGTTGGGCACCACCCCGTCCCTCCGCATGGCCACCAGGAACCTGAGCGCCTCCTCCTTCCTCCCGTCCGCGTTTGCCAGCGCCGCGACGACGGTCGTCCAGGTGACGACGTTCCTCTTGGGCATTCCATCGAACAGCCTGAGCGCGTCGTCGAGCAGGCCGAACTTGGCGTACATCGAGACGAGCGAGTTGGAGACGAAGAGGCCGCCGCCGCCGCCGCCGCCGCTGTAGCGGGACAGCGGTCCATGGGCCTCGACGTGGCGGTGGATGAGCCGGCCGTCGCTTTCCGTGCCGTGGCGCACGCAGAGCTTGACGAGGCGGGTGAGGGAGACGGGGTCCGCGCGGAGGCCCGCGGCGGCGAGGTCAGGGAGAAGTGCGAGCGCGGCGGGGAACGGCCCCTCGACGCATAGGCGGGAGAAGATGGCGAGGGACGGGTGCGGGCGCGGTTGTGTGTGGACGCGGCGGCTGCTCCGGCGAGTGGCGGCAAGGCGGTTGCGAGGGAGGCGTTTGAACAAGGAAGTCATCAGATACTCAGAGATGTATAGGCAGATCTGCAGAATGACTCGCGAGGCGGGGCTCCCTGAAGGACCGTACGAATTGTGGCATTTCTACAGAATTTGTGCTTCGTTGTTCCAAATAGCCTGTGTAAATTGGGATTTGCAATAGCTCAATCTTAAGCAGATAACAGACAAAAATTTCGTGAAATTCATGTCAGCCGTGAGTTTGCAGGTTTCCACTTTGCACATCAGCTCGTACAAGACATTTTGGGGGATTTGCGCATAATCGACTGTTATGCTATCATATGAAACGAAACAAAGGCACAAAGCACTAAAGCAACGTAGCAACGTGCAGTGTGTTACTGAATACTGATACAGCGAATATAGGTTTGATACACGATGAATACTTCAATACTGAAGCATCAAGTGGCAACAGTGTGAGCCCTGATTGCGCAGAGGAACTGCACATTTCGTTTCAATTATACAGTGCATAAGCCCTCTTGTGAATGTACAAAGATGATGTTTGCAGTTCTATCATTTCGACGCCGTAGCAGAAGCATGAGCAGCTGCATATGCCGAAACATGACTTCAGTGCTCAATTTGGTTCCTATACAGGGCAAGGTTTTCCTCATAGCTCTGCCCTGGATTCATCATCTTTACGGCCATCTTCATGAGTCGCCAGTGTCCTGATAATGGACTCATATATCCCAATTCCTTTGAGGTATTCATCTTTTCTCAGAAACTACATGATACAAAAATGTTGATTCAACAAAGATGCTAGATATATATAGCAAATACAAAGAATATACCTTAATGGAAAACAGATGGTCAAATTAAAACTAATGACACAAACCTCATTATGGTCATGGAGCAATATTGGGGTGTTCGCCATAGGTGAAAAACCAAATGCTGGTAATCCAATTTTCCGGAAGTGGCTAGCATCAGTAGAGGCTGGGAGTATCTCCGGCTTGCCAAGTTTGCCACCAGCACTCTTCACAGCTTCTTCAAGCAACAACCACCATGGGTTTGTGCTGTCTGCAGGTGTCATGGCTGGCTTCCCAAAGTTGTCCAGGATAGATATCTTCTGTTTAAACTGCAGAACAGATAACCAGAAAATGTACGATTGAAAACTTAATGAAATCCACACGACCAAGGTCATGCATATCAGCATATGGATAATAAAGTATTGTAGTTAAGCACAGAAAGTAGAACTGAACGTTTGTGTTGGACATCAAAAATTCAAAATGCTATGCATTATTACCTTTGTTAACATTTAATGGGAACAGAACAAGTACTAATTTCAATCTAATATTCAAAAAAAAAATGTGTGCTACTATCATCAATAAACTAAGGTAGTCAAAAGAATAAGACATCTAAGTCTCTAACAGAAGCACAAATCTAAAAAACCAAAAATTGAGTATCTCATATAATGAAATAAAGATTTCTGAAAAAGTAAGCCCCATTGCGAAATACAAATCCATCAGCTTGGCATAAATATTGGGAAGAAAACAGAAGCATGTTATCTAGAGGCCTTATCTAGATGAACTAACTTTGTCAGCAAATATTCCAAATAAATCTTGAAATAATCTTTGATTATTCTTAATTGCCTCAACTCCATACCATTTGTTGTCTAGAATTCAATAAAAAAAGTGAAAGTGAACACTGTTTCTTTTGGTTGAAAGCTGTCCCTTGGTTCACAAAAAGTAAAAGTTGAACCAGTGAACCACTATGGAAACATACCTCAAAGGTCAAGTTGCATGAAGGCGGTGCCCATTCTTCAACAAGGCGCCTCTCCAGTGCTTCCACATGAGCACTAGGAGGGATTCGGATGTCAAGACCTACCTCTGCTTCAGATGGTTGAAGATTCATGACAAAACCCTGAAAGAAGCCAAAGATAAAGTGATTAGTATTTAGTAAGAAACATTACAGATAAAAGGACGGATTGATCTGATTTAATTGGATGATGAACTCCCAATTCATGCAAGGTACATGAGTAAGACAAAGCATTTGTTCATCACATTCTAGAAAAGCATGATTATCAATAAAAGTGTGTATTTCTGAACAACATCAACTTTGTGAACGCAGCGATCATTTATCGCTCCAACAAAGGACAGCAAGTACCACAACAATAATCAGATGTTGGAAAGTACAAAAGGTTATAAGATTCAAGAATAATGTCATTTTAAACTCAGATGCGTATCTGTAAATATAACAGCAACTCAGAGCCATCTTACATTCTTTCTAATGAAAACAAGCCAAGTACTTTAAGTACAGCACTCATGCAATGATAAATAGACTGGATACTAAAGCATAAGGCCCTATTTTTTGAGAAAATGTGTAATTCATATTCATTTGTTTGTTGTCGGCCTATAGGTTGAAAGTGAACTCAGAGCACAGAAGCCTCTTAAATACCAAAAGCTTAAAAAACCCTGAGAAGAACAGATATTATGTAGTGAATAAGAATACCTAATCACAGATATTATTTGGTCCGTCTTTGTAAATACCAAATAACAACCGATGATTGCTCTGATTTTCAATAATATCATACGATAATAAGGAACTACAGTTCTTTCAAAAAAAATAACAAGGAACTACACAATCACATTAGTAACTCATATGGGATCAGGTGATCAAGCTACCAATATAATTTAATGAGATCTAGTTAAAGACCAGCGAAATTATCGGAAGACTAAAACTGCAGCTGAGCACATAAGTAACACAAAAATATATCAACTAACCGTTGGTGTAGGTGTGCCAGCCTTCAGATACGCAAAATTCACCGACACAACATCTCCTTCAGCCTTCTCTCCAGATTTCACTAGATCAAACTGAGATGTCCTGAATCTCCTAATAGCCTCCACACTCTTCATCAAATTCTCCATTGCACTACCATCATACAACTTCGCACCATGCCCTGGTGCACCCGTTGCTTTTATAGTAAGCCACCAAGGGCTACGCTCTGCATAGAACACACGATACTCCTCCCCTGGAGATGCAAGCCCTTCATCAAGGACTAATGCTACATTCATGTCTTTGAACTCCTTAGATGAAACAAACGATCCAACACCAGCAAGCCCACCAATCTCCTCGTCAGGAACAAATGTTATATAGATAGTTCGATCCGGAACATATCCTGCAGAACGGAGACGACGGATGGCTTCAAGGTACTGCATCCCGACACACTTCATGTCCTGCATGAAACACAGGGAAGTCCAAGAATTTAGTAGATGCGGTAAAAAATGTAAATCTAGTGGATTTTTTAGAGCTTTGGAGCTGTTCGCCATTTCACGAAAAGCATGATGGAAAACTAATCCTATTATATAGAGCTAAGAGAATCAAAATTATGTTAGCAAACAGGTTAAGATAATATTAGGATTTTAGTAAGGGGAGATGGACACTTCAGGAAGAGATGTACCGGGAGCGTGTATATACAGCCTAAGAGTGACTTTTTCACGCGAAAAAAGATTACCATAGTGAATTCAGTGTAAAAATCAGTGCAACTTCACACTTACATTAGATTTGAGCCGGTCAATATACACTTAGTACTAAATAAAGTAAACATCTCGGCATTTAGCATCCTACCGTTTGGCACAGCTAAAAAAAATGTTATTGACAGTAAAAGCATCTATATGCAATCCCAGCCAGCAACAAAAACGAAGCATCGTATGCAAATCCAATTATAAAGATCGTTTTCCTGCTCAAGGCAGATTTCTCTCCAAGTGAATATCCAAGTTACAGACCTAACTACGAATTAAGGAATCAACCGAACTCGTCAGACAACGATTAGAACAGTAACTGAATATTGGACTTTCCTAGCATACCATACAGCTTTCAGTAAGGAAGTGCATCTCACCTGGGATCCTCGCGCGTAGATGCGACCGGACGCCTCATCGAGGGCTGCGGAAAAGGGCGGGTGGTCCCACTTGCTCGGTTCCGACGGCACGACGTCGGTGTGGGAGTTGAGGAGTATGGAGGGGAGTGACGGCCGCCGCCCGGGCCACCACAGCAGCAGCAGGGGCTTCCCGGCGACGAACTCCAGCGTGCGCGCCTCGAGCACGGCCTCGGAGGCCTGGTTCCTCAGGAAGGCCACGGCCGCGGCGTAGTCGGGCGCCGGCTGCGCCGTGTCGATGCGCAGGTACTCCTGGAACCGGGAGATCGCCTCCGCATCCGGCGACGGCGACGCCGACGCCGCCCATGCGAAGGCGAGGAGGGCGATGGAGAGGAGCAGCGTGCTGGATGCCGTCGCCATGGAAGCGGGCCGGCGGCTGCTCCGGCTAGTAGCGGCAAGAGGTTGACGTTTGAGCGAGTATACCCCTATCGGCGACGACAGCGTGGCGTGGCGGCAGTGGCAGCCACGTGGACGCCACGTAGGCCTATCGGCCACTGCAAGACCGATAGGGTCCACACCTCAAATCTTAATATAAGACAATTTCTAGATTTGCAATTAATCATTAAAGATCTTAAATTAAAAAATCCACGTTTGATCAAGGACTTCGTTGGAACTCGAATGGGAGGTAGCTGCTGACATGGAGGTAATTTTTTTTATTTTCATAAGAAACCATGCAACTTTTTTGGATCATGTAAAATATTATTTTTCTTTTCATGAGAAACCATGCCACTCAAATTTGAATCATGTAAAACTTCGGCATTCTAGTTGGGATATAATAAATAAATAGAGTGAATCACGGTGCAATAATTATCCAAGTAAATGCATGTTAGATCAACATATTATAATTTATTCAATTTAATATGTCAACTAGGTGGGTGAATGTGGTGCAGCATCTTGTAGTTTGTTTACATGATGCAAGAACTTGGCTTATTGGTGCATATACGATCTAAGCACATGTGATCAATATCACTAGGAGCTAGTACATCATAGCATGCTCAGTTCATCTAATGCATAGCAATAATTGTTATGATAATAACTTATTTGCATACAAGCTTCACCTCTTACTTGTTAGATGTTGACCGTCCTTAATAATCATATTTGACCGCCAATCAAGAGGAGAAAAGTGGTGCAAAAACCCACTTACCTGGCATACCTAGGCCCAAAGCGCATATGGGCACACTGCAAAAGCTCATTAGATAAAGGTGGTGCCAGGGGCTCAAACAAAGGGGTAGTCGCCCTTGCTGGCACCTCTCGTGTCGTGCATTTTTCTCCAAAGGAGGATGGTGTAGGAAGGATATTTGAATATTCCATACAATCGCCTTAGGAGTAGTATAAAAGAAGAAGAGTGACTTAGAAGTAGTATAAAAGGAGATCTCTCGCTCGCGGAGCACCTCACTCTCGAGCCTCCCCCCCCCCCCCCCCCTCATTTACTTTTATCTTAGTCTTTGAAGCTGGGCAAGAATCTTTGGACCATATATGTAACAATGAGGCCAATTTCTCATATCAAATTAAAAAGATTATAAGATGTTGGACTAACATGCACTCACTCGCATAGTTGTTGTACGATAAGTACGATTTACTCTAACAAATATATAACATACTTATTTTATGTCCATGTTCAAATAAAAACATCAATTTGTTCATATTATTTTCTCTCACTTTGAACTCAGGATTCCATTCCATTCATGAAACCAGAAACCCTAAATAATCCATCAGTATTAGAGGTTCATAACGAAAATAATGGCGACTATACAAGCTAAAACAAAATGAAAGCTATGCAATAGCCACAAAAATCACAAGCATAAACCGGAACAGAATATTAACAGATAAAACTGAATGCATAAGTGTTAGGTTTATGAGACAACAACCCATCAGTGAAGCAAAACGCAGATGCAATATCAAGTATCTAGAGTGTTTAATTTTACTAAAAATGTACAAGGTTCATGTAATCATGTTCATTGTTTTAGTTTTGTCGTTGGAGCAAACACATAATCAGCAGCTTTGCCTAAAAATGATTCCAGTGCTCCAATTGAACTCCAAGAATTGCATCGTGTTAGGGACATTTTGGCCCTAAACACAGCCCCATGACCCCATAGGGCTTTGAGGCCGCGGTAAAGAGTTAAGAGGGTCGAATCGAAGAGGTGCTAGGCCACCTAGCCCCATGGACAGGATCCATAATCGGCTGACCCAATGGCAGATATCTCTGCCTCGCACCAACACCTGCAAGAAGATAGTCGCTTCGTCTGGCCCCATGGGTAATAGGCGGGCCACGCTCGGCTCACACGAAAAGACGTTCGCTTCAACTAATAGACTATTTGCAACCAACTCCTTGGAAAGAGACCGATCCCGTAAAAAGGGACACTCATTCTCATCATAAATGCTATCACACAAACCGGGGAAAAAAGGGATAGCCATAGATCTCCCCTAGCTGCACGCTCCGCGGATAGGCCTACACGGCCCTGACCTATGCATGACACACGGCCGCCCTCTATCCCTAGACAGACAGCCACGACCCGGCTGACCCGAAAGAGAGGATTCTTCGTATCAATAATGCGAGGGGCCAATGAGGACCAAGGAAGAAGAAACTACACGGCCCTGAGCTAATCACAACTCACTGCCGTCCTCTATCCCTAGACAGAGAGACACGACCCGGCTGACCCGAAAGAGAGGATTCGTCATATCAATAATGCGAAGGGCCGACAAGGATAGAGGAAGACGCAGTAACTCAAGCCCCTTTATCGTTTTT